>JAPXFY010002022.1:0-30348 GCA_030674185.1 Monoplex corrugatus
TTATCATGTTGTTATAGCCCTGCCAAGCACTAAGGGCTATATCAGGTTATGTTGTTTATAAACCCTGCCAACCACTAAGGGCTATATCAGGATTATGTTGTTTATAGCCCTACCAACCACTAAGGGCTATGTCGGGTTATCATGTTGTTTATAGCCCTACCAACCACTAAGGGCTATGTCAGGGTTATCATGTTGTTTTTTAGCCCTACCAACCACTAAGGCCACATCAGGGTTATCATGTTGTTTATAACCCTGCCAACCACTAAGGGCCATATCAGGGTTATGTTGTTTATAGCCCTACCAACCACTAAGGGCTATGTCAGGGTTATCATGTTGTTTATAAGCCCTACCAACCACTAAGGGCCATATCAGGGTTATCATGTGTTTATAGCCCTCCAACCACTAAGGGCCACATCAGGGTTACATGATTTTAAATAAGCCGGATCAAAAAGTATCTCTCTGTCGAAACAACTGCAAAACTCGTTCTCTCCTTCATAATGTCTCGCATTGACTATTGCAATTCACTTCCTGTCGGGTCTTCCTGCCTCCACCACTCACATCCTACAGCGCATTCAAACAATGCTGAAACGCCTTGTACTCAAAAAGAAACAAGCCTGACCACATATCTCCTCTCCTGGCCAACTTCACTGGTTTCCCTGTATCAAAGGCGCATACAGTACAAACTAGACACCATGTGCTACAAAAGCCTCAATAACGCACACACACAGAGAGAGAGAGAAGAGAGAGAGAGAGAGAGAGAGAGAGAGGGAGGAGGAGAGAGAAGAGAGAGAGAGAGGGTATCGACGAAACTGGGACGTCTTCTCCCCAAAGTGTCTTGCTACCAAAACAGCTCACTATCAGCGCTCTATTAATACAACGATGTTACCAGGCAAACAGTCATAATTAATAATTACAATATTTATATAGCGCAAAATCTTGATAAAATCAAATCTAAGCGCTGAAACAGACACACACGCACGCACGCACGCACGCACGCCCCACACACACGCACACACACACACACACACACACACACACGCATGGCTATAAATGGGGAGAAAGAATAAAAGCAATAAAAGCAATAAAAGCAAGAATAAAAGCAATGGAAAATTATAGAGAGCATATCATATACAATTATATATTATAACCATGTGATTCCCTCTCCGAGCGGAGACAGGCTGCAGAGGGGGAAGGGGGGATTGAGTGAGGTTAGGATTTTATGCAGAGGAGAAAAGGTGGGTTTTGAGAGCGGACTTGAAGGAGACAAAAGTAGGTTGCTGACGGACTGAGAGAGGAAGTTTGTTCCAGGAGAGTGGACCAGAAACAGAGAAGGCTCGTGGACCATAGGTATTGAGCTTAGTGCGTGGAAAGCGAAAAGTCAGAGGATCGGAGGCAGAGCGGAGGGTACTGAGGGAACATAGATCTCAAGTAGGCTTGACAGGTAATCGGGGGCTGCGTTATTGAGCTTTTGTAGCACATGGTGTCTAGTTTGTATTGTATGCGCTTTGATACAGGGAGCCAGTGAAGTTGTGCCAGGAGAGGAGATATGTGGTCAGCTTTTTTCTTTTTTGAGTACAAGGCGTACAGCATTGTTTTGAACGCGCTGTAGGATGTGAATGGTGGAGGCAGGAAGACCAGACAGGAGTGAATTGCAATAGTCAATGCGAGACATTATGAAGGAGAGAACGAGTTTTGCGGTTGTTTCGACAGAGAGATACTTCCTGATCAGCCTTATACGATGGAGATGATAGTAGCAAGATCTGGCAGTTTGAGAAACAAAGTTGTTCATGGAGAGGGTAGAGTCAATGCAGACACCAAGGTTTTTAGCTGAATCAGAAATTGGGACTGATGTGTTACATAATGGGAGAGAAAGAGGAGGCAGCTGAGAAAGTTTCTGACAGGTGCCAATGAGGATAGCTTCTGTCTTGTCGTCATTAAGCTGAAGTTTATTGTGTGTCATCCAGTTCTTAATGTCCGAGTAACACTCAGTGGTGCGAGTCAACAGGCGCTGTATATTATCAGGTGAGTCACTGTCTTGAAGTTGGGTGTCATCAGCATAGAAGTGGTGTTTTATAGAGTGGGAGTTGATGATGGTGGACAGGGGGGAGGTGTAAGAGTGAAAAGAACAGGGCCAAGGACAGATCCTTGTGGAACACCACAGGTCAGGTATGCAGGTTGAGAGTAAGTGCCATTGATGAGAACAGTTTGTTTTCTGTTTGATAGGTATGAAGTGAACCAGGACAGAGCAATGTCAGAGATGCCAAAAGTATGATGAAGTCTAGAAAGGAGAATACCATGATCAATGGTGTCAAAGGCTGCAGACAGATCAAGGAGTGTGAGGAGAGAGACTTTGCCAGTATCAGTTGCAAGGAGGAGATTGTTGAGAATGTGTAGTAGGGCAGTTTCAGTGCTATGGCACTGGCGATAGGCTGACTGGAAAGGATTGAGGAGATTGTTGGCAGACAGGTGAGAGTTCAGCTGGTTGAGGACGACTTTTTCAAGGAGTTTTTGACAAGAAAGAGAGATTAGAGATAGGCCGATAATTTTTCAGTTCATTTGGGTCTAAATTGTGTTTCTTAGGAGAGGGTGAAAATAGCAGACTTGAAAGAATCTGGGACAGTTCCAGTTTGAAGAGAAGTGTTGATGATGTCAGTGATGAATGGGAGGAGAGTAGGGAGACAGTCGGAGTAGAGAGAACCTTGAAGAGGATCCAGTTCGCAGGTTTTGAACGACATGGATCTGATTGTGTTGAAAATTTCTTCTTGTGAGACTGGGGTAAAAGTAGTAAGAGGTGTGCCAGAGAAGGAAGGGTCAGGTGGGCATGGTTGACAGGGTGTCCTGTCAAGCCTGTCACGAAGAGTTTGTATTTTGGTGGTGAAATACTTGGAGAATACAGATGGGAGTTCTTCAATTTGTATGTTTTGTTGGGAGAGGTAAATCTTTTCGTGTGCCAAGGAGATGATTCATGGTTGTAAAGAGTTCTTTTGAAGAAGAGGCATTCAGGATTTTGGTTTGGAAATAGCTGTGTTTTTGCTGATGCAATGAGGGTGGATACTTTTGTTTTAGAGGCTTGGAAAAGTTGCCTGTGTACAGTGAGTTTGGATTTGCGCCAACGGCGCTCTGCTCTGCGGCGGGCACGTTTTGCACAGGCAATCTCATGAGTGAGCCAGGGGGTAGGGGGATGGTCAGGTAAAAGACGGGTTGTGGCTGGAGCATGAGTGTCCAGAAGATGGTGGAGAGTATATAGAAATTCATCGGCAAGGTTTATGTGACTTTTCAGAAAGGAGACGGGAGGCATCAGATGAAAATGTGGAGAGGTCGATAGATTTGAGATTGCGTCGAGTCACTGTGCGCATGGTACGTGAAGGAGGAGAAATGTCGAGAGAACAGAGAATTGCAGAGTGGTCAGATGGAAGGGCTGAAGTTAGACGGGTAGAAAGAACTAAGCAGTTGTCAGTAGCGGAATTGTGGTGATCACGAGAAATGATCCAGTCAAGAATGTGACCCCTTTTTATAGGGTTGGTTCAGAAATGTTTTGAGTTCATATTGTGAATGGACAGAGCAATATGATGATATGTCTTGTGTCCACAACGGTAGTGTTTGTCATAGTTGACATTTGAGTCACCTAGAACGATGAGATTTCCAGGTAAAGAGGCAGTAGTGGTTCAAGCAATTGGTCAAAGTCAGACCAGAAAACGTGGATGTGGTGCATGGTACGTGAAGGAGGAGAGATATGTCGAGAGAACATAGAATTGCGAGAGTGGCAGATGGAAGGGCTGAAGTTAGACTGGTAAGAAAAGAACTAAGCGTTGTCAGTAGCGGAATTGTGGTGATCACGAGAAATGATCCCAGTCAAGAATGATGACCTTTTTGATGGGTTGTTCAGAAATGTGTTGAGTCATTTTGGGTTTATTGGACAGAGAGTTGAATGATAATGTCTTGTGTCACAACGGTGAGTGTTTTGTCATAGTGGGACATTGATGTCACCTAGAACGATGAAATTTCATAAAAAAAAGATGAGAACAAGGTTTAAAAGTGGTCAAGCAATTGTCAAAGTCAGACAGAAACGTGGATGTGGGTTGAGTTTGTTGCAGAGCTAGTGTGGGGGTTTAAGACACAGGAGAAGGTGATGGGTGGAGAGGTTGGATTTTGGAAGGATACTTCAACGTGCTCGAAAGAAGGATGGGAGAAAGGCAAGAGACTGCGAGAAAAGATAGGCGGGAATGGAGTAGTCATTGTAGAGATGGCGAATACCGCCACCTCGGGGATGAGCGATGGAAAGAAGCAAACCTGTCACCACTCGGAGTGAGGCTAGCATGTATAGGTTCGGACCAAGGGGGTTTAAGCCATGTCCTGTGATAAAAGCAATGTCAACATGTTCATCTGCGATAAAATCGGCATGACTTTCGGCTTTGCCTCCTTGCATGTTGACTTGAGCATTAAAAAGGCATAATATTAGTTTATCACAGTCATATTGGGTGTGGGCCGGGTGGCGACGAAGGCGGCACCGACGGGACAGAAGGTGAAGGCGGCACCGTGCAGGGACAGAAGGTGAAGGCGGCACTACGGGACAGAAGGTGAACGTAACCAAAACCCCGGAACCCCCGAAAACGAAAAAGGCCCAAGCGAAGAAAAGGCCCCGAGGAGGAAACGAAGAAAGCAGCCGCGAGTTTGAGGCAGGGGCAGTGGAGGGACCCAAGAAGAGCAGAAACAAAAGTGGCGTCGGGCCAAAAGGGGGGGCAGGGGTTTTGCAAAGACGTGGAGACCCCTTTCCCCCAAGAAAAGGGCGCGATGGTACCATTACCCACAAAACATGGGGCCCGATACCGTTTGGCCCTTTTTTTTTTTTTTTTTTTTTTCTTTCCTTTTTTATGGATACAAAGGGACACCTTTAAATTTTCCTTTTGAAATTTCGGGGAATTTCCCCCGCCCAAACGGGCCGTTTTCTCCAAAATTTGGACATACGTGAAGAACACCCTACTGACAAAAACAAAAAACCCACGCCAAACAGATTTTTTCTAATTCCTGTGTCCCCCCCCGGGGAGACCTTTAGGGGTTTTTACATTTTGTTTATTCTTGGTTCCTTTTTTTTTTTTAACTCTTTTTTTTCCCCCCATGGTCCCCCCAATCAAGCCCCCCCCCCCTTTTCCCCTAAAAACCGCCCCCCTGGTCCGCATTTGTGGGGGACTGGAGGGCATGCTAAACGATAACTTTTTTACGCGGTAAAAAAGCTTCCCGCAGCTCCGCGGGGAATTTTCAGGCCCCCTGTTTATTTTTTAAAAATTTAACCCCGACCTTTTTTTTTGGGGTGTTTTTTTTTTTTTTTTGTTTTTTAAGGCAAATAAGCCCAATTGGGGTTTTTAAAGTCCCCAATTTACGTCCCTGTTTTTTCCCCCGAAAACGTTTTCCCCAAAATGGCCGGGAAATCGACACAATAGCTACCACGTCCGAGTAGAATAAGCAGACAGCTGGGACTTTTGAGTGAAGATTTTTTACCCCATTTGCTTATTTCCTCCATTTATATATAATTGAAAATAAATCTGGCGCACAACCCCATCCCAAACGAAGAAAAATAAGGTCAGTATTAGCCTACAAAGAATCTAATAAACCCGATGGCGAAAAAAAATTTTTTGTTATTTTGCTATTATACAAAAATAAAATGAATATATTCTGTTGGAATAATCAAATTAACCCACAAAAACACATAAGCAAGCTTCATTATATAAGTACAGTGCTATTAACATCTTCCCTTTACCCAGCAAACAAAAAAAAGTAAGGTGAACAATCTTATGAAAGTCTATGAGAGTATAAGCATTTTGAGAAATGCATACTGCGCTGCAAGATTGGCTTGCCCAAAATATACTTGGCACTGAGGATTGTGTGCCTGATTACTGGGAATCTTGGCGGTAGAAAGAGTTAAAAGGAAGTTGAGAAAGTATTTGTTTTAATAAAGATTTATATTATAGGAAGTTGAAAAGTTTAATGTTGTTTTGTTACTGATGCAGTTTTTATAGAAGTTGAAATATGTTTTGTTTTATTATATGGGGGGTTGTTTTTTATAGAGAGTTTACACTTAGTATGGGTTCTTAGTTCATTGGTTAACGCAACATCATTAACACCTGTCATGCTCAGACTGGATCCTGTCCGATTCCCTTTCCTCAAGTCCCCCTGTGGTGATGCCGGGGCTTTTCTAGTAATCCCCCGTCTTACAGGAAATTCTGTGTCTAGAATTTTTTTTTTCCCCTCTTTTCTGTCACTCTCTTTGTTTGCTGCTCTTCTTCTGCATTGTTCCTTATGCTTTCTGTCATTTCTTCCTATCATTTTCATGCCTTGGCTGTTGGTCCATTCGCCTGTAATGTCCCTGCGACAAAAGTCTTGCGTATCTTGTTTTTAGAAATTGAAGATGGGTGTATTAGATAAAGTTCAATTTTTGGCTCTAGGGAAAATGAGATAAGCTCAAGCAATTTTTAGGTAATTAAGGGCTTATTTTATGTTTTTATTAGTCCTTGATAGCAATGTTTAAATGAATTTTTGTATTAATATATGATTTTTTTTAGAAGTCCCCTGTACCTTAACTTTGGACGGAGTTGACACAGCCAGGGGCATGTCCTTAGATTATTAGAGCGAAATGCATTGATATGTTACTTTAATTTTAGCTTTTCCGTTATTTTTTTCCACTAAGAATTGATGTGTAAGATTTGAAACGGTTAAAGGGCTTGATAATGCTCTACTACGTCACGTCAGCGTGTGCTTTAAGCAAAAATAAAGTAACAATCTCCTCTCAAAAGCAAGCCAAATTGCTCCATCTTCTGCTGAAAAATATTACTCTCTATCCTAAAACTGTCAAACTCCCTGTCCTCCAACATGCGTTTCTTTCCAATTATTCCTGGACAAAGATGTGTTGAAACAGTCAGCGATTAATCCATCTTCAGCCAAGCAACGTCAGCATAATTCACTATCAGCCAACATGCACATAATCACCTATCAGCCAACAACAGCAGCATAATCATCTATCAGCCAACAACAGGCAAAATCATCCATCAGCATCCAACAGCAAAATCATCTATCAGCCCAACAACCCAGCATATTCATCTATATCAGCCAACAACAGCAGCATAAATCATCCATCCCATCCAACAAACGAGCAGCATAATCTATCTAGTCAGCCAGACAACATCAGCATCATCATCAACAGCCAACAAACCAGCATAATCAATCTATTCAAATCATTTGTTGTATTATAAATTTTGTATGTATGATATTCCCGAAATAGTTTCATAAATTTGTGAGGCATTTTGATTTTCCGCAAGGTTATTTAATGGCTGTAATACTGAAGTTGAAATAGTTTTGTTCCTGAATATGGATTAGAATTTTTTCTGTTTTTTAAATCCATCATTCAAAAATAATTGATTAAAAATTTATGTAAAACTATTGCATGCATAAACACACACAACGCATGCAACATAGCCCATCGCACCACACACACACACACACACACACACACACTCTCTCATCTCTTCACGCTCTCTCACACACACACTCACACACACACACTACACAACCGTCACACACAACACACACACACACACCAACATTCTTACAAACACATCTCGCACAGCAACGCACACGCCACGCACACACACATTTACACCACCATGTAGCGCAGCACACACCACGCGCAAATATATAAACACAGTAATGTGCCTCTTTATTCATATGAAAAATCTGTTAATCTTTCTTCATTACATAAGTCTGGTTAAATTTTAATATTTCCTGGTGGATTTCCTTTAACTTGTCCTCTTTACATGTATAGCTTTTAATTTAGTTGTTATCTTGATTGTGTGTATGTAAAGTGTGAACATTTTTGTTATCACTTTTGCCTTTCTTGCGAAATGTAAAGCGCTGGTGATCAGTGTTTTTATATGAATTATTGCGCTAAACAAATAAAACAATTATTATTATTATAATTATCACCAACAACAGCAGCATAATTATCCATTCAGCCAACAACGATGCAGCATAAGACATCTAACATCAACAACAGCATAATCATACCATCAGCCAACAACAGCATAATCATCTCATCAGCGCAACAACATCATAATCAAGATCATCCATCATCCAACAACAGCATCATAAACCATCCATCAAGCCAACAACATCATAAAATTCCATCAATCAGCCAACCGACAGCATAAGTCATCTATCAGTCCATCAACACATCAAAGATCGAGCTATCATCCAACAACATCATAATCCATTCGTCTCATCGCACAACAGCATAAACAGCCCCATCAGCCCAACAACCAACAGCATATCATCTATCAGTCCAACAACAGCATAATCATCCATCAGCCAACAACAGCAGCATAATCATCTATCAGCCAACATCAGCATAAACATCTATCACCAGCACAACAGCAGCAATAATCATCTGTCGAGCCAACAACAACAGCATAATCTACTATCCATTCAGCCAACAAGCATCAGCAAAATCCCATCCATCAGCCAAGCATACAACAGGCAATAATCATTCTGTCACCAACAAAACAACAGTCAAATCACCATCACCCAAACCACATCACAAAATCATCCAGTCATGCCCACAACAACAGCATAATCCATCCATCAAGCCAACAACAGCACAATAATTCATCTAATCAGCCAACAACTTGCAGCAAAATCACCAACAGGCCAATGCAACAACAGCAAAATCATACCATCCATCCAACAACAACAGCATAATCAGCTATCAGCCAGACAACAGCAGCATAAACATCCATCAGCCAACCACAGCAGCATAATCATCCCATCATCCAACAACACAGCAATAAATCACCCTCATCCACAACAGCAGCATAATCATCCATTAGCCAACAACAACACAGAAGCATCCATACTAGCAACAACAACGCATAATCATCTAGTCCAGCCCACAACAGCAGCATAAACATCGCATCACCAACAACAAGCATAATCATCCATCAGCCAACAACAGCAGCATAATCATCCACACCAACAACAGCACATAACATCTAATCATCCGAACAAAAAGCATCATAATCATCCCCCATTCATCCAACAACGAACTAGCATAATCATCCATCACCAACACCAACAGCATAATCATGCCATCAGCCACCAACAGCATCATAATCATATCCATCAGGCCAACTACATCAATAAGCATCCATCAGTCCAACAACATGCATAATCAATCCATCACCAACAACATCAAAATTCAGTCCAACAGCCAACAACAGCAATAAACATCCATCAAGCCAACAACAGTCAAATAATGCCCATCCCTCCATCATCCACAACCAGCATAAACATCCATCTGCAAACAACAGCATAATCATCCATCATCCAACAACAACAGCATAATCATCCCATCAGCCAACAACAACCAGCAAAATCATCCATCAGCCAACAAACAGCATCATAATCATCCATCAGCCAACAACTGCCGAAAACCTCTATCAGCCAACGACCAACAGCAAAATCATTTCCATCAGCCAACAACAACAGCATAATCATCCATTCAGCCGAACAACAAGCATCCATAATCATCCATCAGCCAACAACAGAAATAATCATTCTATCAGCCAACAACAGCAGCATAATCATCCACACGCAAACAACCTCATAATCATCCATCACAGCCAACAACAGCAAATAATCATCCACAGGCAACAACAACAGCATATCATCCATCAGCCAACACAGCATCATAATCAACCATCAGCCCAACAAAGCACATATCACCATCAGCCAACAACAACAGCATAATCATCTATCAGCCAACAAACAACAGCCATAATCATCCATCAGCCAACAACAACAAGCATAATCAATACCCATCAGCCCAACAACACACATAATCAATCCATCACCAACAACAGCAAGCAGATACATCAACCTTCAAGCCAAACAACAGCATAATCATCCATCACCAAACTAACAAGCATGAAACATTCTATCATCCAACATTACCAACAAGCATTAATTCATCCATCACCACCCAAACACACAGCAATAATTTCATCCAATCCCAGCCAACAACAGCCACATAATCATCCATTACAGCCCAACAACAACAGCATATCATCCATCACCAACAATCCTTCACACGTCCCCCTTTCAGTCATGTGGTTTTCTGAACCACAACACCAAAACTGCTCTTTTGTTTTACATTAATGAATATTGGTCATTTTCAGAAGACTGTGATCCGATGTTCCTCATATTCTATTATATTTCCAGATCTTTCTGCTGTTTTTTGACATACACCATTATCGTCCTGTCTCCGCACTAAACAGAGAACACATTCGCAATGTGAAGTTATGGCTGTCTTATCCTTGGTTTTGGTCTACCTGTACGCCAACCGGTTTTCAGTTAGTCTTGGTAAAAAGAGTCTAAGTGCCAATCGTGTTCCCCAAGACTTGTACATGGGGCGCAGTCCTCAACCAACTGTACAACACCTCACCAGCTTGCCAATGTCTCCAGACAGCACAACATCAAATATTCCTTTTATGATGATGACTCCCATCTCTACGAGGAAATATTCTCTTGTAAAATCTTTCAGTTCTAGTTATTTTGTGAAAATTACTGAGTATATATGGTTTTTTAGGTTTGATAACGCCCTAAACAGGTAAGATTCCAGAATAAGCTACGGTTGAATGGAAATAAGACCGAAGACAATGCTTCCACTGTCCTCCGTCATAAGATCGTCCAAACCGTAAATGTTCGGTTCTACCTAACATAGGGAACAACATTATTGTACTATTCTGGTATAGCCAAGAACGCTGGCGTATGAGTTTTTTGGAAGCATAGGATCCATCAGCCCAAACCTGTCATCTTGTTTACAATAATCAAGGACATAAACCGTCTTTTGCGAATGTATCTCCATGTTTGTATTAGAACTTTCTCAAATCCTCACAACAGTTTGCGCTACCCAATTCCAGCTAGTCATCTGATAAGCCATAAAGACCAAAGTACAAAAACAGTAAGCTCATGGGGGGGGTTGTGGAGACACTCCTCAAAAAATGGTATCACCCAATCCACCTATAAACTCCGCAACTACCCTAACACACAACCTTATTGAGTTAGAGGAAAATACAGTACAATATATTGGGTTTATGTTCAGATTGATCAAAGGTCTATTATTCTTGTAACTACCCAAACCACACCAACACAATAGACAAGACAGAACATACACCTGTTTTCTTCCCCATGCATATAGGTAATACCAAAGAAAATAAGATGAGAAGACAGGTGAGAATTTTTTATAATAAAAATCAAAGACATAACTCAAGTTTAACTTGCCAACTGCGACGTTTTTCCAATTCTATTCTGTCCGTAGATGATCTTTTAACTCAGCAACATCTAAACATTCGACTTCTCTAAACAATTTCCTCTTATCGAATTTATTTAATAACACCACCTTGCCTCTCCTGCTTGCACTTGCATCTTCTATATCGCAGTTGCCTCCGAGCGTTAATCAATAAACTCTGTGCCTGTCTGGGTCTCGTTGTCACCACTGATTTACCTTTTTCTCAAAAAATTGCATACAAAAACAATACCATATTTATTTACAAAGTGTAGCCATTGTATCTGCATTATATATTTTCTTTTTGACCCCTTCCAAAAGTAGTACCCCCCTGGCGCTTGATTCTCCGTCTACTTCTGATACTATCATTGTAGTTAAAAAATATTTCTAGATACAGATGTATCCACAGCGGGTCGCCGACTTTTTGTAGTTTCTGTGGCTTGATCTATACAACTGGAACCATGGAACATCTTCGATCTTTCCCGTGTACATACCTTTTTGACGCATCAAGTATGACGTTATCCCCCTGTACATACCTATTTTGTCCAGCATTGATGTCCCCCTGGTAAATCCTTTTTGTCCACAATGACGTCCACCCTGTACAAAAGCCTTTTTTGTTCCACGAGTGAGATGTCCCCTGTACATTACCATTGTATGACCCAGCATGATTTCCCTTCTATGTGCCCCATTCTTTTCTTGATCGGTGCGTACCACGCGTGTCTGTCCCTCCCCCCCCCGCCCCCCAATCCGTGATTGCTTTGGGTGAGTGATGGAAGTGCACACTTAGATATGATTTTATAAGGCTATGCACTTAAAAGTTAAGGGATCACTAAGAGAAAACATTTTCTTAATAAACACATTTCGCAACTAGTATATTTATTTCTCAATTCAGAGGAGGCCAGAATTATTAGTGAAATCATGTTCAGGCTGTAAGGTGGGCGAGAGATGTGTTCAGTGCGAAAATTGCATTTCACGGGGGTGGTATTCGTCAACTACTGATCTTGGTCCGCAAAATGGGAAAAGCGGTAAACTAGCGAAAAAATAAGGAACCTTGTATTTGTACCGTTCTCCGGAACCAATTGCACAAAGCCAGATGGTAAAAACCATCATGCACGTGCAAGCACCTGCTGTTGTAAGTGTGAGCAGCTGTCCTCTTGCTTGGGCTTTAATAAGAATACAATTCCACCAGTAGTATTCCTGGATCTTGACAATGGGCCGCTCCACTGACGAAAATTGTGAGGCGAGATTTGAGGATGGGGTACGAGCTTTTGCATAGTTCCAAGATGGTAGATCGCCAAGCGAGAATTGTCCATGCCGACTTCAGTGTGTCCACATGCATGTGCATTTTGACATACAGAGATTCAAGCGCTTCAACAGCCACTGTGGGAGGGAGGTCCCATGAACAGACATGCAGATCAGGTTCGAGCGCGAGAGAAGAGCAAACCCACGTGAAGAATCGTCCTTTCATAAGGAACGAACATGAGGCCCTGCAGACAAAACAGCCTCTTTCCAGCATCATTCGAAGGCATCAGAGGTGTGGGCTACTATACATCAACATCAGCCAGCCTTACCATATACAGAACCGCCTCATGGTTTTAACCGTCGTTTTCTCTGTCGCCGCCCAGCTGTACGGCCACGCTTTAACGTACCCTCCAGCCCATAGGGCAGCACGCCGCGCCTTCAGCAGGACGTCCCCCAACGTTAGAGGGTGACACGTTACACAAGCAAAGGTCCCAGGTCCTGTTTTCAAGTGATGAATTCAACGCTTCATTCAACCATGAAACCCACAAACTACGCGGCCTACTAAGGGTCAGGAGCGAGCCCATGGCAAGGACGCTTTATTGACACCACTGTCTTCTCCTTCTCCTTTTTTCGTTCATTCTTCCTCCTCCTGCTTCTTTTTATTTTTCGCCCTTCTTCTCCTCCATCTCTCCTTCTTCTTCTCCTATTTTTCTTTCATCATCTCCTTTTTTCTTCCCTTCTGCTTTTTCGCCTTCTCCCTTTTTCTTCTTCTTCTGCCTTCCTTTTATCTATCTCCCTTTCGCTTCTTTTTATTTTACGCCTTCTTCTTCTCCTCCTCCTTCTACTCTTCTTCTTCTTCTCCTTTTTCTTGCTTGTTCTCCTCTCTCCGTCTTCGTCTTCTTCATTTTCGGCCTGTCTTTCTTTCTCCTTCTTCTCTCCTTCTTCTTCTTCTCTCCTTCGTTCTTTCCTCTTCTCTTCAATTGCGACATTAATATCTATGATATAGAAAATACTAGCATGCATCGAAACTTTACAATTGAGTATACGTTGTGGGCAGACCAGCGAGCTCCAGCAGATGAACTGAAGAATAGAAGAAACATTGCTATGTCTCAAGGCGGCATCAGACAATTGATCACAAAACCCATTTCTACCCAAGTCCACCCTAACTTGTTTGAGCTATTTGTTTTCCCATAACTTCTTCACGATCACATCCACACAAAGCGCACGTACAAAATTTCCTTTTTGCACACTACACAAAAAACACGCGCAACTAGCAGATCACCCTGTTCACACGGTACACTGGGACAGAACTCAAACTAGCATGGCAGGAGAATCCTGTGATTCACATTTAAACTCCATTCAGGAACTCTGTCCTATGTAGATATGTTGTTTAAAAGCCGCACCGAACTTGCGCAGAAACCCTATGTAGGGCTATAAAACGCTTCAAAAACACAAAACTCCAACAGGAAAAAAAAATAAGTTAAAAGAATAGAAAATTAAGCGCACAATAGATCAATGGCATTTTGCGCACTATAATTATAAACATGCACCCGAGCGGTAGGAAACCATGTCCTTTCGGATTTAATCGCACAGGGATGAATTTCAAAAAAACACAACCTAATACATAATTATTAAGGCCATACCAAAGGACAAACCAAAACATAGTATAAAAACAGGCATAAATTTACCTAAAAATTGCTTCCGACCATATCTTCACCCGCAGCCGTTAATGTCCAAAAATGCAAGCCTTGATACATGTAGCCCAATTAACAATCCGAATAAAAAGTACGTAAACTTTAAATCTAAAAAATACGAGGTAGAATGGAATCATTAAGGCAGAAGATCAGTAATAAATGAGCAGAAAGCAAGTATACACGGCAGAAACAAAGCGAAAGGACGTAGAAAAGAGGAAATTTTCTAATCACAGTAAAGATCCAGGAGATGTGTGTTATACTAGATTTATTACTGTAGAGAGTATCCCTTTGCAAAACCCAACGTGGGTTGTCTGCAGTCCTGCCAAACAGTGATAGACCTCCTCCCTTTATTCCTGTTTCTCACAAACCACATTCGTTTGCATTACTGGGTAGTCTTGAGATAATTCACTGAAGAAATAGTGAGGTAAAGAGGGTTTTTTTACATTTGAGCAGATACTTGAAAGCAGGTTTAGATGTAATCAACAGGTATAACCAAAACGCAACATCAGCTGGGGATGCAGAGATGACAATTACGACCGTCTCAATGGTGATTTGACGTCCTGTCCCCTTTGGTGACACACATGACAATATTCGGACACTGTTGCTGTTTGTATCCATGATATGTTTTAGAGTTATATTCATTTTATTTGCTGTTCACCCAAAATCAATAACAAACCAAACAGTACAACACAAGAGTATTTCAAAATTTCAGACATTGTGACCACATGCTAAATAGAACTGTTTACATACCTTTAATAGTACAGTCACATGTCCCTGATTCTCAAACATATAATCGATTGTCTATGTTCATGGTCCCCACTGTACGCAGATACAATGAGTTGCCAACTAACCTGTTTTCCTAGCTCATTGACATTTCAAGAACAGTCACAACACCCAGTCCACTACTCATCCCCAAGCACATAATTACACAATGACAAGTGGGAAGCAAACACATTTGCTTTCGCGAAATGTCCCCGAAATGAATATGGCACATGTCCTCATAGCATGGTGGAAACTTTGAAACAGCTTTGCGATTTGAGTTGTAAGCATAGCTACACACCCGGCACTCCTCCACACGACAAGTTTTGTTAGTAGTGTTTTAAGACACCTTTGGTTAAAATATGTTTCCCTAGCATGTTGTTTGGGCAATCTGTGCCCTCCTTCTGTCCTTGTTCATTCACATAACCGATCAGAAGTAACCTGGTAAATTATGTGTGACAACCTCATTATCAAACAAACAGTCACTGTCTGAATCCTTCCTCCCTCTCATCTAGACCAAGTGTTAAAGAAAAATCTATAAGTCCTTGGTAGAAAAACAAAAATAGGCCCTATCAATTATCAATGTTCACTGACTCTCCCACAAATTTTGGATAGTAGCAAAACAATATTACATTCAAAACACCCTGCCCATATCAACACCCTGCCTCTTATCAAAGCACCGTTGCGCCTTATCCAAAACACCCGCCCTTTAATCATAGAACACGACCCGCCCCTTAATCCAAAACACCCAGCCCCTTATCAAAACATCCCTTCCCCCTCATCAAAACACCCAGCCCCTGTAACAAAACAACCCTTGCCCCCTTATCAAAACACCTTGCCCCACATTCAAAACACCCTCCGCCTAACAAAAGCACCTTGCCCTAATCAAAACACCCAGGCCCCTTAATCAAAACACCCTGCCCACACAATCAAATAAAACCTCTGCCCCACATCAAAACGACCCGCCTCCCCTCAACAAAACACCCGCCCCATATCAAACACCATGTCCCACTAAACAAAGAAAAACACCAATGCCACTTAATTTCCAAAAATGAAAAACACACCCTTTCCCTTTGATCAAAACACCCTGCCCCTTATCAAAACAAACCCAGCCCTCCCTTTATACAAAACACCCTGCCCCATAACAAAAACACCTGCCATATTTCTCCCCTACCCAGACGTGGCTGATGGGGGCCAGTCCAAATTATAAGAGGAATCTATAGTCCAATTAGTTTTTACACAGCGTTAACAATCGACCGTGTTGGATTGTGGTGTCGGAAGAAGAGTAAAGTCTTTATCTACCTAGCCTAGCCGCTCAAACAGTTTGGCAAAGATTGTACAGCATCAGTTTCACTGAAGGGGTTAGCCCGGACTAAAAGGGATAAGCCCAACGAATTTGTCAGTTTTCTCTTGTTGGCGAAGCCCGTCACTACGTAATAAATAACTGCTGGGTTTGCCTGGTCCACCTAGCATTGACACAGGAGTTTGTGGATGGGCCAGGCAAGAACACGCGTGAGACCATCAACAGTGGTGATGAGGAGAAACGAGTCTTCTGACATAATTGGCCTGTACAACGTAGCGTTATTCCACTTTGATCGTGAGCAGTGATTACCACTAGAAGAGAATGTTGAATGTGAGTTGATCAAAAGTTACGTCTTAACAAAAAAAAAAGAAAAAAAACAAATAAAAAAAAATGAATGATTATAGAATATGAAAATGATGGTGACATGATACTACATAAGACAAAGACAAGGACAGAGATAATAGCAAGAGATTCAAAAAAGAAGATGTATTCAAAGATTACACACTCCGCGCGCGCACACACACGCACACACAAACAGCACAACACGACACACACACACACAACACACACAACACACACACACACAGAAAGAGAGAGAGACCCTGTGTCTGGCATAAAGGCGGGTGTGTGCCTTGTCATCCAGCATAGCGGTAAGAAAACGTAGAAGACTAGAAAAGAAAGAAAACATTGTCCGACCTTTAAAGGTGCAAGTGGATGTCCGCAATCAAACAGGAAAGACACCCACAGACAAACAGAACACAACAACGAACTTATAGTCCCACGTGGAATGTTGCAGAAATTGTAAATTAACCTAAGTTAGAAAGATTGTTATCACTTTGTCCCACCTAGTGGAGGCCCACTACCTGTGCCAATAACTCACAGAATTTGATTGCAGCCGTTTAATGGATACGCAAGAACCTTGGATTATATAAGATCATTATATCCGCCTCCACTGTGCAAAGGGCACTGACGTGTAGTTTTATTGCGTGGCGTGTGAAAAGAAGATTAACTCTGTGTCGATCTATAAACAAACTTTCTGTGTGATTATCCACGTGGCTCCGTAATCGAGAAAATAGTTGACTTGGCTTACGGACTTTAGACAACAATTTGCGAAATGGTTGATCACGGGATTTTGAACTGCCCCATTCATGTTCCTCCATTTTGGGATAAAGGACTGTCAAAATTTTATCAAATAATCCGTTTTGTTAGAAAAGTGTCACTTTACTGTTACGCTATTTTTAGTGCTTGTTAAATTACGTTAATAAAACACCGTAGAAATTCCGGGATAAATCCCTCAACATAAGTTTCTTCTGGGCCAATGACCTAACTTTGTGTATCCCTGACCTTGTCATTAATAGCATATGTGGGATTTTACAATCTGACTCCCACCGGAAGTTAAACACACTGCCATTATTGTTACAGGATTTATAAAAGAAAACTCGTTTTTTGATAACACACCCGACTACAAGACTAACTGTTATATCCACTGACTAAGTTACCCACGTGCTAACAGGGTAAAAAATACCTTCAACTATTATTTAAATATGGGTAAAAGATTTGCCCGTTTAATGTTAAAATGCACAATAAGAATTATGCTGTAAATCCCATTTTCACCGAGGACTCTCGTACAATTGAGTGCCCCAACAAAACAATCCCTACCAAAAAGGAAAAATGACACAAGAGGAACGACCATGTAATGAAATAGTTGGTGGAATCAAGTTAAGTGGAAGAGCAAAAGAATGAAAAAAAAAGAAAATTTAAAACTCTAATATTAAATAAAAACTTACATATACACCAGAAGACCATTACAATTAAAAATTGGGCTAAGCTTCACACAAAACAAAAGTTATTACCCAAAGCCAAAAAGAGCGCTATTGGTCAGATTTTTTGCTCGTAACAGAATTCCGGGCCTACAAGATCGTCCTAAAATATGGGTATATAAAATGATCATATAAAGATTAAAAATGGTTTTAATTTTACCACAATTTTCCTCTTAAGATTACAAGATGAAAGACCCTTTTCCCTTCGTCCATCTGAGAAAGCTTAAGAATTGTACAGTACTTTTCAAGAACAAGTAATTCCAGTAGCTTGTTCCATACTGTCAATAAAGTGAGGGAAAGACGACAGCTTGGAAGAGTCCGTCGCAACTCAGATCCCTGCCCCGCAGATGAGTCACAATTAACATAAATTCAAATAAAATTACATTAAAAGAACTGTAAAAAGGTTGCCCTTTTCTACTCGTTGAACAACAAAAAAACGCTGTAGGACTGGATGGCGTTTCATAAACCCTTTTAAATCATTTAACCATAGAAAATTAATTAATACTTACACAATGTATCCATACTAAAGATGCTTGGAATTGGTATCTTACCTTACATTTTTGGAAGACTTCCGATTGTTGTTACCAATACCGAAAACCTAATAACCCCCCCTGTACAGATCCAGGTAGTTACAGACCTCCTGCATTAACATTCCCAATGTTTCTAAACTATAATGGAGAAAAAAATTATAGTTGAATAGACTGAGTTTACAATATTGTGAGAAAAAATAATTATAATAACCTATCAATCAATCTGGGTATTCGAAAAGGTAGATCAAACAACAACCATATATAATTAATTTTTTAACAACTCAAAGTAAAAAAAAAATCATATGGTTAAAAGGAAAATTGTCTTTTTTTTTTATTATTATATAGGGAAGTTATTTTTTTTTTTTTTTTTTTTTTTTTTTTTTTATTTTTTTATTTTTTTTTTTTTTATTTATTATATGTTTTTTTTTTTGTTTTTTTTTTTTTGTTTTTTTTTTTTTTTTTTGTTTTTATTTTTTTTTTTTTTTTTATTGTATTTTTTTTTTTTTTTTTTATTTATTATTTTTTTTTTTTTTATAGATTTTTTTTTTTTTATTTTTTATTTTTTTTTATTTATTTTATTTTTTTTTTTTTTTTTTTTTTTTTTTTTTTTTTTTTTTTTTTTTTTTTTTTTATTTTGTTTTTTTTTTTTTTTTTTTTTTTTTTTTTAGCTAACCTCTTTTGATCTAAAAAAGCAATAAACATCAAGTCCTGGTGGGCATGGCGAGACCTTTTGGTTGAAAATTTAAAACATGTTGTCCTCATACGTGGTAATTCCTTTAAATAATTTTATCAAAAAAACAGTTTTATAACTGACCGAAAGTGCAATAGTCGCTAAAATAGGTAATACCAATACTCTGACAAACGATCTGTAAAACATCGGGAATTCCTCATGGTTCCGTAATAATCGTCCTCTATAGATTTAATAATATGATCTAGTGACCTCCAATCTCACGTCCCTCAAACAATGTAAAAACGTTGCTCCGAACGCTTGATGAATATACCCGATCTGGAAGAATGCTTCGTTAAAAAGGAATACTTCCTATGAGGAGAAATAAATACATAAGAGAAGTTCTAACAACATGAAATAATAATAATATCCACTTACTTAGTTGACAGTTAACGTGATCCTGGAGAAAATGATCCAAAGTGTGAAAAAACACACATGATGCTTTTTAAATAACGTGTCTCAGTCCGAAAGAAGGACCGAGTTTGTTTAAAATTGGTGATGAGGAACTCGTATACTACTCACGGTGAAAATTTTCTTTCACCCCTCCTGGAAGTAACATTTGGACTTGCCTAGTTTTTACAGTGGAAAGAACAATATGATGCCTTGTTATGTAAAGCTAATAAAAGCTAATAATTTAATAAGAAATTATTAGTAAAATATAAACAGTCCCTGGGGACAGGACACTAAAACGTTTTTTACATCTTGTCACAAAGCTTTAGTCAATCTAAGTTGGCTTATGTCAAGAGGTCATTTATCCAGCTCCAAATATCTAATTGAAAAAACTGTCAAACTTAATAGTAAAGTCTATTAAATGTGCTTCTTGGGTACCAGTATACAAAAACAACAAGAAGTATATAAAACATCCGCATCCTTCCCTTGGAAGATTGGGAAAGTTATCAAACTGCCTAAATACATAGTTAGAAAAATGAATAGCTAATTATGCCAGTAACGGAACCTTAAAAATCGTCCGACATCCATTTCGCCCCAAGAGAGCCAAGAAACCAAATAAAGTCCACAAGAAACAATAGTCCACCTTTACACAAATTGAAGCACGTTCAAATCAACTTTCCTCACTTATTAACCTAACAAAGTTTTCACATAAAAATATATGTTGTCCCCCCCCCACTCCGTATCCCCCTGTGAAACTGTACCCCCAATGCTCAATTTTTTGATATCAACTACACTGATACTGAACCTGACCAAAAAGATATAATCGCCCACACGTTGTTAACAATTGATGATCTGTCTCATCTACCAAAAAATAGTTCGACAATACTTAAAAATTCTTACAGATGGCTTCTGAATCTAGATGATGGTAACCAGGCCACTGTGCTTTCTAAATCCTAAATTTAAAGTATAAAAGGCTTACACTATTAGGACAGGAACAATTTCAATCTTATCACTTCTGAATTTAGTTGGCCATCCTATTGCAAGCATGAAATATATAGTAGAGTCTTACCCGCAAAGACTTTTGTTTTAGGTAAATCCGTATTATGTGAAGCAACGAAATCTGCATTACAATCCTTAAAAATTTTCGAACATAAAGTAAATAGTTCGTTAATATATGAGAAAAAATTACCTAATTCATTGTTTTAATAACAAATAATACACAGGATACTTTTTGTTGGATCCCAGTCACACTGTGGAATCCATTTAACGATCGGAGGTTCGACAAATAGCTCAAAAAGCAGCCAATGAATGAGGGCAGGCAGTACTAAACTTGATTTACCACTCTCTGAACATGAAAAAATTAGGAAAATGCTATATTAAAAAAACAAAGTAAAAGCGTATGTGTCCGTTCGGGCCCCTTCTCGGTAAAGTACCAGGTGTTTGTACAGAGACAAGAGAATAAAGCTTTAGCTTGTTCAGATTAACTCTCAATTCACTTCGAACTAAAAAATGTAGTAAGAACCATCAAAATGTATCTGAAGGTGAATTTTATAACAGAGATTTGATCACCTTTTGTGGTTGTCAGCGAAGTGCGAGCCGTCTTATTTCCCTGCGTCATTAAACAAACTTAAAAACAGAAACATACTGATTCACTCTGTATTTACACATTTCTAGACGATTACTGCACCGTCGCTTTAGGTCGATATTCTTTGAGATTCAGCCCAACTGTTTTATACCTGTAACTCCTCCCACAGCCCCCCGAGATATCCGATAAAGCCTGCACTGATTATAATGTTTAATTTACCTTAAGTGTTTTTGTTCTTTATGTTCGGATGAATTATGTATTTGATGTTACATAAAATGTTACCCTTAATTGATACAATTTCCTTCATGATAACACTAGATTCATTCATGTTCCTTACGCACCTTTTTTTATTTTCTTTTTTTTCTTCTTTTTTTTTCCGACTAAAAGCACATATGGTGAATAGACTTAAAAGAAATAACGAACAACGGAGCGAACTTCTTTCATCAGCCAGGACAAGCAGAACCATCATATTCACAACAGCGGTACATCTTTCATCACCAGGATCAACATATCACAACAGCGTACGATCTTTCATCACCTGTGGAGTGGAGGACAACAGAATACAACAGCGTACAATCTTTCATCACCGAGTACACAACAGACATCAGAATCACAACACGAACATGCTTTCAGTCCACCAGAACAACAGATCACAACCAGCGAACTAATCTTTTCATCACCAGAAACAGAGACAAACAGATCACAACACGTACATCTTTCATCACCAGGACAACATATCCACAAACAGCGTACATCTTTCAGTCACCAAGACACAGACGAAACAGATCACGAACGCGCGAACATCATTCATCACCAGGACAAGCAGATCACAACAACGTAACATCTTTCATCATCCAGTACAACAGATCACAACAACGTACATCTTTCTCACCAAGGACAGAACTAATCACAACAGCGTAGATCTTTCATCGACCAGACACATACAACAGATCACAACAAGCGTGACATCATTTCATGTCATTTCGTCATCACCAGGACAACAGATCACAACAACGTACATCCTTTCATCACCAGTACACGAGTACAATCAGAGTCAAACAGCGGGACATCTTTCATGCACCAGAACACAGACAACAGATCAGCAAACAGCGTACATCTTACTCACCAGTAACAAACAGATCACAACAGCGTACATCTTTGCATCACCAGGACAACAGATCAACAACAGCGGTACACTTACAACAGCCAGAACACAGAACAACAGAATCACAACAGAGTGACATCTTTCGAATCACCAGAACACAGACCATCAATCACAACAGCGTACATCTTTCATCACCAGAACACAGACAAGCATATCACAACAGCGTTAACTACTTTCAGTCACCATGACCACAAGACACAACAGCGTTACCTATTTCATCACCAAGGACCAACGATCACAGCAGCCTTACATCATTTATCATCACCAGAACACAGACAACAGATCACAACAAGCTGTACATTCTTTCATCACCAGACCAACAGATCACAAGCAGCGTACATATTTCCTCACCCAAGGAGCAACAGCGTATCATTCTTTCATCACCCGACAAGCAGATCACAACAGCGTACATCGTTTCAATTCACCAAAACAACAGATCACGAACACTAGCGTAACAATCGTTTCCATCACATGAACAGTCACGAATCAACAACAGCGTACATCTTTCCAACACCAGGACCAACAGATCATAACAGCGTACATCTTCATCACCAGGACAACAGATCCCATAACAGCGTACATCTTTCATCACCAGAAAACAGATCATAACAGGCGTACATCATTCATCACCAGTACGAACACTCATAACAGCGTACATCTTTCATCACCAGTACAACAGATCCATAAAAGTCGGTACCTCTTTTCATCACCAGAACCACAGACATATCAGATCACAACAGCGTACATCTTCATCCACCAGAACACAGTACAACAGATCACAACACGTACATCCTTTCAACACCAGGACAGAAACAGATCACAACAGCGGTAGCATCTTTATGCATCAAGCCAGACTCACAGATACACAACAGCATACAATCTTTTTCATCACCGAGAACACAGACAACATATCACAACATCGAACATCTTTCAACACCATAAAACGACAGAGAACCACTAAATCCCTTACAATAATACCTTGAGTGGAGACCCACAACTTACAAGCGAAACATAGCAACTAGACAGATTTATTTGGTATCAAACTTCCCATAACCGTGCTGTGAAGGGTGAGTTTTGAAGTATCCAAAATGCCAGCTCCATTGACATTGACTTACGGAGATCATTAAAGTGTCGTAGATATTGGCCATACATATACCAGGAAGGAAGGTTAAGGCACTGTCAATTCTGATACGTATTTTTGAACCTCTGGGGTGAATGGGACAAATCTGACAACGTATTTGCAGTCTCGCAGGGTAATGAAACTAGGGTGCGGTGAACCTGAAGCCAATTTGTTTCAAAGCAGGAGGGCCGTGAACGTTCTCCTGCTTGAAGAAGAAACAGTGATAGTGGACTGGTCCTTGCTCCAAAAACACAAAACTATTAATAGTTTGACACCATGATGTGATTTCAGTTATCTCATCACAGGAATTTGGGATTTTCACAGAAAATGTGGAATGGTGTTGTGTGTTTGTTTTCAGGAGCATTCAAAGAATATATAAAATGCCCTGAAGAGAGTACCATTGACCGCAATCGGTAAAGTTGGCATGTTTTTTTTTTTTTTGAACAAAAATTACCGTTTGAAAAACAAAAAGGAGGTAACTTGATTTGGGGTTTTTTGACAGATGAACGTGTGTGTGTGTTTTGTGTGTGTGTTGTGACGTGTTGGTGAGTGTGGTGGTGGTGTGTGTGTGTGTGTGTGGTGCGTGTGGGTAGATTGTGCGTTGTGTGGTGTGTTGTAGTGTCAGCAAACAGAAGTTAGGTGTTATAGGGTTAGGTTAGGAAAATTGTATTGAAATGTAATGAATGTTTAATAAAAGGTTTAATTTAAATGATTGTAAATGGTAATTATTTAGGTTATAGTATAGTACATTCACACATATAGCGAATATATCTATATCTATATACGACATATATATGATAATATGTAATATAAATATAATTCCATATAGATAGAAAGATAGATAGGATAGAAATATAGAAATAATATATATAATGTAAGTTAATTATGTATGTACGTATGATAAAATGTTTTTGTGTTTGTAGTAGTGTGGAACACGTTTTTTGAAATGTTTGTAATTGTAAATTTTCCAAATGCTTTTTTAACCTCAAATTTGTCGATTTCGTTGAGATTGGTAACTCAAAAGAACTCCGCTGCCCAACGATCTTATTGGCCTCTGTTGTTTAATCAGTGAAAAGGAAAAACATTAGGATATGATACACACGTAGTGGACAATGTAGAAGATGCACTAACTTTTTTTTTTTTTTTCTTCGTTATTGCTTTGTTTTTGATTTTGTAAATATTGAGTTTTTGTATTTAGCTACTGAAAGTGGAACAAGTACTTCGTTCACATAAAAACAAGGGACGACGGCACATTATCAACATGCAAAAACAGCGTTTTTCTAATTCACTCACTCATACATTTTAATAATTCACTCACAACTCTCGTCACTCACTCAATCACACGAGAGAGGGATGAGCGAGAGGAAAAGAGCGAATAAAGATAGGAGAAGAGAGAGTTTTTCTCCATGATCAATGACCTCACATGGAAAAGACCGAATGTACGAACTATTTTTCATCCCCCCCCCCTCTCCCCCCCCACCCCCCATCCCCCCGACGCTTTTTGGTTGGTGTTTATTTAATTTTGGTATAGATTTTCATTTTTGTTTTTTTTTGTTTGTTTATTTTTAGCTATTGAAAAGTTGAACAACGTATTTTGCTCTGTTGTTTCCCTACAATGTCCATGCCTGCCTCAGATATAATAAAATCGGTATTTTTTTCCTCATGTTTTCCATTGAATTGAAAAGAGACGGCCCGTTATTAGTTGATAAGCAATTAGTTCATATTTTGCGGAGCTGAACTGACCATCGAGGGATGTTTAGAGAAAACCTATTAAGATTCCCCTTGTAAAGCTTAATTTTATGCAAATGATAGTAAAACCAAATCAAATATAAAAGAAGAAAATACAAGCGAATCAAGAAAAAAAAGAATTCGTTCCAAGACAGTAATTAAACAGACAGATGTTTAGTACGAAAAGGAAGATGTAAAACTTGTACTTATCCTTAGATTGAAAACAATGTGGGCCCCACAAAAAAACGCCAATAAATAAACGCATACACAGTTCAAGCGTGTGTTTTTCTGTTGTTGTGGTTGTGTAATTTTTGTTTATTGAAGTTAGTAATGTATTGTGTTTTTTTAGGTGTTGGGCTCGGTTTTTTTTGTGTTGTGGTTGTTATTTTTCTGTTTTATCAACCCTCTTCTTTCCTTGTGGGGGGGTACATTTTTTGTTATGAGTTTCGCGTCGGTTGTTCGTTTTCTAATCTTGAATCGACTTCCTGTTATTCTAAGAGGTTTATGTGTTCCTTTCCCTTCGTTGTTTTTTTGAGGTAACCAGTATCTGAGAGGTTGTATGTCCCTTTCCGGTGAGTTTTTTTAGGTCCCAACCGAGTTTGTTTGTGAATATCGTTGGTTATAGATAAAAAAAAAGAAAAAACAAATCAGATTCCTGTATTCAGTCTGGTCTTTCATAAGTAGTTGTATGCATCTAATTAGGTGGCCAATGTACACTCTGAAGATAACCCGCTAAGGTATTTGAAAACGGGTTTGGGTGGATTTTCCCCATACGTTATGTGTCATTGGAACAGGTGTTCCATCACATAAGTTGACATACAGTTCATTTCCATTTAGTACCAGTTTTTCCATCTCACCGAGAGCTCGCTTCCCTGGTATATTATTTGTTATAATAGTTTGAAAAGGAAAGCCGTTAAACTTCAGCTCTATCTAGGTTATTACAGCTTCTCGCACAGAGGAGTCGACTATTAATGCCGGCAACAAATGGCGATCGTTATCACATGTTGGTTTGGTCCCTCATCAAACTTCTTTCTGAATAGTAAATTTAAACACAAGGTTTAATATAATTTAGCATAGTATTCTTATCAATTCATAAAAAATTGAAATTAAGGCTATAATAATAAATACAGTATTTATATGGGGCCTAACCTTTACAATTTCAAATCAAAGCAGCATTCACGCATCCCGAGCATTCTGCTATGACGAATCGACAAGAGACACTCACAAAATCAATATTTGGAGAAAAAAAGAAGCGCACAAACTGAGGGAAAGAAAGAGTTATAGAATTCCATTGTTGGGAAAATAGGAGGGTTTTTAAATGGGTTTAAAATCAAAAGTTGTAGCAAAACGATTATTGAATTTTGGAATGAAAATTAGTTTGAGGGAAACGTCTAAGGTAGAAACGTGAAACGAGAGTGATAGTGACGTCATCACACGTACGTCCTATTTACAAAAGTTGGCAAGAGAGGGGCCACAGAATTCAGAATACGCTAGGGGCACTCAACAGGAAATGCATGCACGTTCAGAGGCATGAGATTACAAAATTTAATAAATGACGAGGACAAAATAAGAGAAGGTCGCGGGCGTAAAAGTACAAATTGTCGAAATAATTTCCCAAACTGGAAAAGACACCACCACCATTGCCTTAGTTGTGACAGAGCCTGACCCCACATGTCCCATCAAGACCCGTCATGTAGTCCGACAGGTCACATCTCCTCCAAAGTGCCCACGCTTGACATCACCAACCGCTGAGCACATGCTCCCTCGGCATCCCACCTGAACACCTGCGTGCACATCTTCCTCCATCCCACCTACAACCCGGGTACCACATGCTCCTCCAAACCCACCTGACACCCCGGTCACATCGACCCTTCCATCCCACGCTACACCCGGTTCACATTCACGCTCCATCCCACCTGACAACCAGGACCCAATCAAACCAGAAGTCCACAGGCACATCTCCCCCTCCATCCCACTTGACAAACGTGTCCCCCAGCAACACCTCCATGCCCAAACTTACACCTCGGTCCCCCCCCCCCCCCACCTACATCACCACCATCCCACCCTGACGCAACCCGGTCACATCCACTCCATCCCACCTGGACCCACCCGGTTCCAACACTAAACACCTCCATCCCAACCCCCACCTGACCCCCCAGTTCCCAACTTCCTCCATCCCCACCTGACACCCCTGTCCCATCAACTCATTTAATGTCCACAGGCACCACCTCCTCCATCCCACCTGACACCGTCACATCTTCACCAGCCCACCTAAGACACCAGGTCACATCACTCCATCCCCCCTTACAACCCATGTACCCCCCGATCAAGCCCAGGTATAAGTTCCACAGCACTTCTCCTCCATCCCACTGCCTGTTTGAACAACACGCCAGGTCCGCATCTAAAGACCATGAAGTCCACAGCCATCCTACTCCCAACCCACCTGACACCCGTCCACATCACCTCCATCCATTCCACCTGGACTCCAGCGGTCATTTCCCCCATCCATCCCACCTTACACCCGTTCACAATCACCGTCCATCCCCACCTGACCAACGCGACGGGTCCCACATCACATCCATGCCCACCTGACACCCAGTTCCCATCTCCTCCATCCCCAACCTGAACAACCCAGTCCCCATGTCAAGACCATGCAAGTCCACAGGCCACATCTCCTCCATCCCACCCACCTTACACCTTCCGGTACAACGGAAGTATC
Source organism: Monoplex corrugatus (assembly GCA_030674185.1). Classification (NCBI taxonomy): domain Eukaryota; kingdom Metazoa; phylum Mollusca; class Gastropoda; order Littorinimorpha; family Ranellidae; genus Monoplex; species Monoplex corrugatus. The sequence goes on from JAPXFY010002022.1 coordinate 28,112, forward strand.
TCCGTTCCATAGACCCACCCTTACACCAGTCACATCCCACCATCCCACCTGGACACCCGGACCCATCCCTCCATCCCACCTTGACACCCCAGGGTTCCCCCCATCAAGAACCAGGAAGACCACAGGCACACCTCCCTCCCATCCCACCTTACACCCCGTCCCCCACACATCTTCTCCACCCCACCCTACAACCTGAGGTCACAGTCACCGTCCGATCTCCCCACCTGACACCCAGGTTCCCCATCAAGGACCATGAGTCCCCACAGGCACAACCTCCTCCATCCCACCTACACCCCAGGGACCCCCAATCAAGGACCATTAAGTCCACTAGCACGGATTCCACCATCATCCGCCCTGACACCCGGGTCTCACAATCACCTCCATCCCCACCTTACACCCGGTCATATCACAAACCTCCCACCAGACTACCCGGACCCACACAACCTCCCATCCCCACCCGACACCCGGTCACATCACATCCATCCCCACCTGACACCCAGTCCCAAACTCCTTTCTCCACCATCGCCCACACTGACACCCAGGTTCCCCCCAACGAAGAACCATGAAAGTTTTCCACATGCACAACACCTCCATCCGCACCTGACATACCCGGTCACATCACCTCCCAATCCCACCTGAAACCAGTCACATCACCTCCATCCCCCACCTGACGACCCAGTCCCATCAGACCCAGGAAGTCCCACAGGCAACACGTCCTCCATCCCCCCTTAACACCCAGGTCCCCATCAAGACCTAGAAAGTCCCACAGGCGACATCACCTCCATCCCACCTGAACAACCCAGTCCCCATCAAGACCAGATATTCCACAAGGCACAACACCTCCATCCGTAACCCAGAACCACCCCAGGTCCCCATCAAGAGCCAGGAAGTCCACAGCACAACACCTCGCAGTCCCGACCAGACTACCCCAGGTCCCATCAATACCAGGAAGTACGCACATTTCACATCACCCACCATACCCTCCCTGACACCCAGGTCCCATCAAGACCATATATTACCACAGGCCCACGATCACGCCTCCAACCTACCTTAACGACCCAGGTCTCCATCAAGGACCATAATCACAGGCCCCAATCACCTCCACCTAACCATAGCACCCAGTTTCCCATCAAGCACCAGGGAAGTCCACAGGCACATCGACCTCCATCCCACCTGAACACCCCAGGTCCCATCAAGACCAGATTGTCCCCACCAGGCCACAATCACCTCCATTCCCACCTTGACACCCCAGGTCCCCCATCAAGACCAGGGCAAGTCCACATGCACATCACCCTGGTCCATCCTACCTGACACACCAACAGACATTTGCCTGTCAGTCACATCACCTCCATCCTACCGGGAAAACACAACGGACCACAGACATTTGCTGACCCAGTCCACATCACCGCCATCCCAACTGAAAACACAAACCATCAGAACATTTGCTGTCAGTCCACATCACCTCCATCCTACCAGACAACACCAACAGACATTTGCTGTCAGTCATGCTAAACCCACCTCCATCCCCGACCTGACACATCCAACAGACGATTTGCTGTCAGGTCACATCACCTCCAATCCTACCTGAACACACCAACAGACATTTGCTGACAGGTCACATCACCTCCATCCTAACCTGAACACACCAACAGACCTTTGCCTGTCAGTCACAAATCACCTCCACCGTACCTGACCCACCAACAGACATTTGCTAGTCAGTCACATCACCTCCCATCCTACCTGACACACCAACAGACATTAGCTGTCAGTCCACGAGTCACTGATCTTAATTGTCATATGTAACCCAAACTGAAAAAATAATGTTAGATACAGATATGATTTGGCTGTTTTAATAATTACAACAACCGAACAACAACAACAACAATAATAATAATAAAATAATAATAATAGCAGATAACAACAACAATAAAAGATTAAATACTATATATAATGACAAGCAACATCAAATAACAATAATAATAAATAATAATAACAATAAAGAAAATAATACTAATAACAATCATATAATCAGTAATAAGGAACATCATTATGTATTATGAAATGATGGAGTGATTATGGATTATGATGTGATGAATGATGATAGAAAGTAATTGGAGTAGGATAATAGAAAGTATAACAACAATGACAATCGATTTAACGATGATGATGAATAATGATGATTAAGGACGACGACGACCGAACCGGACGACGACGGAACGACGACGCGATGGATGAAT
>JAPXFY010002023.1:0-5000 GCA_030674185.1 Monoplex corrugatus
TGTTCCATTGATGTGATGGGGACAGTGTCCCATGTCTGGATGGACTGGGAGAAGATCTCTCAGTTTCACTTGGCCTTGACCTTTCTCTCTCTGGGTCTGGTGATCGATCATCTGCAGGATCCATGCTGTAAAAGGTTGTTTTATAAAATTATTGTAAACATTAGGCATGATATATAAAAATGAGAATATACATCATATCATCATCGTCGTTGTCATCATCACATCATCACCATCATTATCACCATCACCATCACCATCACAAACATTATCATCAACATCATTACTGTCATCATGGTCATCTTTATGTTAGTCTTTTTTCTTCTTACTCTACTCTTTCTTCATCTTCTCCTCATTTTCATATAATATATCCTCAACAAAGACATTTTATTAAAAAAAAAAAAGAACACCGCATACTGCTAAAGTGCTGTGTTGCCACAAAGACCAGAACAGTAACAGGATAAGTAAAGTTAAACAGGCAGGTACTTAAATAACTAGGCCATACTTTCAAAACCCATGAATTAGAACAATTTAACATTTACACAGAGTTTTCACTGTTGCAACAACACACTGACTGCCCTAGTGGTAGAATCCAAAAATCCAGTCTCATTACACGGATTGAGTCAAGCTCAAGAAAAACATTACGTTTGCAATTTCCGGTCTATCCAGCTGTGAATGGATACCTGACCCTGTTCAAGCTTGGGTAATGTAAAGCATCAAGGGAGAGAATGATGGGCAGTGGTCTTATATTCATAATATTGCCACCTCACTCCCATACAATCTCAGCGTTATTGGACAAGAAAGAGAGAAAGAAAGGATGTCCTGCCACATGAGCTATCAACACACACTGTGGCCCCTTCTAGAGCACACTGAGCATGACACTTCCCCTCTTTTATTACCTGTAGTTTGGAAACCATTTACAGATGAGAATCAATAGACAACTTGTACGTGGCTTGACCACTTAATTCTCACATCGGACGTATTCAGCACGAGAAAGACAACACACACTGAGTTAAAAACATGAGGAAAGTGTGCAACCAAGGAGCTGGAAAGATTGACAGAAGTCCCACCGAAACATGTGAATTGTGTGTGTGCGCGCGCGCGTGTGTGTGTGTACACGTGAGTGTGTGCGTGTGTGTGTGCGCGTGTGTGTGTGCGCGCACGTGTATGTGCGCGTGTGAGTATGTGTGTGTGCACGTGTGTGTGTGTGTGTGCGTGCGTGTGTGTATGTGTGCGCGCGCGTGTGCGTGTGTGTGTGTGTGTGTGTGTGTGTGTGTGTGTGTGTGTGTGTGTGTGTGACATTTTCTAAAAAAAAAATGGACAAAGTTGATTTTTATCATTTTTACTTTCTGTCTGGCAGTGCATGCAAGGGTATATGACTATGTGTGTTTGTGTATATATCCACATGGTTTAATATGTGTATTCATGTGTGTTCCTTGTGTATATATCCACATGGTTTAATATGTGTATGCATGTGTGTTCTTTGTGGGTATATGCACATGGTTTAATATGTGTATGCATGTGTGTTCTTTGTGGGTATATGCACATGGTTTAATATGTGTATTCATGTGTGTTCCTTGTGGTAGAAAGAAACTCTAGGGAGAGCTAGACAACAGAAGGTCTTCAGAGAAGTAACCCCCTTTAGACAAGTGTTTCGGCCCTGAATTCCTTACACTCTCGGGAGGCCGGGCCACATCCAGGTCATGACTCCTGGATGCCCTTCTGCTGTTGTCTATTTTTTTTCCCACGCCGGGAGCGAACCTGGGCGATTCTGCGCTTCAGAACTGCGGTACGCGGTTTTACCAATGTGCTAACGGGGCACACATCATCTGTAGGGAATTTAATCCTTATGAAGTTCTCTTTTGGTTCCTCCTTGCCCAGATCCAGCTTGAGCTCCTTTCTGCTGCCTCTGCCATCGCTTTAAGGGCTCTAGTCCTCTTCTTCCCAGAAATGGCGAGTTGTTTCATGAGATCATAAGCGGAGGTGCCCACAAACCCTCTTGCCCCGACCTCTATGGCGAAGATTTTGACCCGCAGACCTGCTTTCTTCAGGGTGCTGGCAAGACCGGCGTATTTTTCGGTCTTGTAGATATGTGCTTCTTCCATTCTGCTTTCGTATGGCACAGTGAGTTCTATCAGAATCACTTGTTTCGAGGAGTCAGAGTGGAGAGCGATGTCTGGTCTCATGCCTGTCTTGCTGATGACATCTGGGTAATTTCTCCACTCTGGGAGGTCTGCTGTACACTCCCAGTCGACTGCTCCATCCAGAAGACCCTTTGGCAATGTGCTGGTTGTCATAGCACTTTCGGGCCAGACCTGTTTCCCTCCTGCTTTGTAGAACGTTGTCATAGCAATTGGTGCGTTTGGGGTCATGGTTTTTTCGCTAACCACGTCTGTGATCACTTTCAGAACTTGGTTGTGCCTCCATGTATACCTTCCTTGGGCTAGCGCTACTTTGCAAGAGCTTAGGACATGTTCCACTGTTTGTTTCTTCTGACAGAGCGGACATGCTGGGTCGTCTGATTTCCCCCATTTCACTAAGTTTGCATTCGAGGGGAGCAGGTCATATACAGATCTGAGGAGGAAGCTTATCCTTAGAGGAGCCATGTGCCACATATCGTTCCAGCTGAGACTTTTTTGGAGTGCACTGTCCCATGTTGTCCATTGCCCCTGTTGACCTTGCTGGACTGCCTTCTGCACTCTTTTGACATCTTCTTCTTCCTTCAACTCCTGTATGATCATGTCTCTTTTTTCCTTCCCTTTGGCTTTGGACCACCACTGCATTTTTGTTGCTCCCAGTCCCTGTCTGTTGGTTTGCGTGTGTCCAATTATTTCTTTGATGCTGAGGTTTCTCTTGGCATTGTTTACAGCCTCTTGGACTTTCCACTTTCTGCCAGTTCTCAGCTTTGGATGAACTGATCTCACGATATTGTCTTCCGATTCCTCCAGGATGCTCAACAGTCTTGCTTTTCCAACTTTGTATTCCTCCACTATGGATTTGAGAGGTAGCTTCAGCATTGCTTGACGACAGTAGAATGCAACATCAGTGAGACCAGGTGGGACACCGAGCCATTTTCTTGTGTATTTGTTGATTTTGGCTTCCATTGCTTCAACTGTGCTGGTGCAAATGTCATAGATTAGCAGTGGCCACAGCAGCTTTGGTATCAGCATGAACTGTAGACACCAGACTTTGTATTTGCCTGGCAGTCCACAGTTATCTATTTTCTTCAGGCCTTCTTCTGCTGTTTGCTTGGTTTCACATCCCCTTTGTGTGTCTTTCAGGGAGTCATCATACCATCTTCCGAGACTTTTTACTGGCTCTTCTGTGACAGTGGGGATGGCTTGGTTGGCTACCATGAATTTGACTGAATCTGCCACTTTTCCTTTTCGCAGTGAGAGACTTCGGGATTTCTTAGGTTTGAACCTCATTCTTAAAGAGGCCACCAGCTCATCCAGCTGCTTTAAGATTTGGTGTGTCTCTTCCTCATCCGTGGACAAGACTGTTGTGTCATCCATGAAAGCTTTCAGAGGAGGCATCTGGTATCCATCTCCCAGATTCACTGGACCTGAACTCTTCATTGCAGCTTTCAAGATGACTTCCATTGCCAACACGAACAGTATGGGAGAGATTGCACAGCCCATTGCAATGCCCACCTCTAGGTCTATCCAGTCCGTGGTGTATTCTTTGGTAGAGAACCGCATTGAGAACCCTTGGAAATACTTCCTCAGCATTGTTCAGATGTTTTCTGGGATGTGATACATTTCAAGAACCAGCTGGATCATATCGTGTGGAACTGATCCATATGCATTCGCCAGATCAAGCCAAACTACGTCAATGTCTCTCTTCTCTGTTCTTGCTTTTTGGATGGCATCCCAAATCAACGTGGCATGTTCCAAGCATCCAGGCATTCCTGGTATGCCTCCCTTTTGGACTGACATATCCAGATACTTGTTTTCAGTCAGGTATTTTGTCAATCTTGCTGCCATAACAGAGAAGAAGATTTTCCCCTCGACGTTCAGAAGTGATATTGGCCTGAACTGATTGATGCTGCTGGAGTTCTGCTCCTTCGGAATGTACACTCCTTCAGCTCTCATCCATTGGTCGCTGATCTTCTGGTTCCTCCATGCTGATCGAATCATCTTGTGGAGCCACTCGAGCACTTTTGGGCATTTCTTGTAGAGCAGGTATGGTATTCCGTTTGGTCCAGGTGCTGACTTGGCTCTGGCTTTCTTTACTACGTTCTTCACTTCATCCAGTGTTGGTGGTTTGTTATTGAATTTTCCTTCTGGCACTGCAGGCCAAACCAGATTCTGGATTTCAAGTGGTGCCTCACGCTGAGAATCGGAATATGTTTCCCTGAGATGCTGCTCTAGGGTTTCCTTGCCCACTGTGAGAGTCCCTGATTTGGGTTGTTCAAACAGCTTTCTTGCAAAGTCAAAGGGATCTTTGAAGAAACGATCTTGAGTCTGCTTCTTTTGGCTCTTTCTTCGCCTTGCTGATTCCACTTTGCTGAGAGCATTGTGTTTGGCCTTCAGATCTTTCCAGAGTTCCAAGAGCCCTTGCTTCTCGAATTCTGAGGCAGTTTTCATTCGCTTTTTAAGCTTCCTTTTCTCCCTCCGGATGCTCTCCATCTGTTGCTGTCTTCTGGATTTCTGGGGAGGCGTTTTTGTCTTTGGCTGCTTCACTCCATAAGTGTATATATGCACATGGTTTAATATGTGTATGCATGTGTGTTCCTTGTGTGTATATGCACATGGTTTAATATGTGTATTCATGTGTGTTCCCTGGTTTAATATGTGTATTCATGTGTGTTTGTGTATATATGCACATGGTTTAATATGTGTATTCATGTGTGTTTGTGTATATATGCACATGGTTTAATATGTGTATTCATGTGTGTTCCTTGTGTGTATATGCTGGCGTGGCGTGGGTCTGTTTATGATTGTATTTGTGATTGTGTGTTTATGCGCACTTTTGTCTGTGTTTTTGTGTCCCTGTGTGCG
>JAPXFY010002023.1:10000-15000 GCA_030674185.1 Monoplex corrugatus
GAGGGCCAGGCCACATCCAGGTCAAGACTCATGGATGCTGCGATGCTGTTCAAACTTGGGCCTCCAAGTTGAAAAGGCACCTGTGCCATTGCCACCCTTTATGTCATACCTGACATCCTTAACGATTCCCTTTCTATAACACGGAGATACATGGTCATGCTGTCCATCAAAAAAAGAAGAAAAGTGGTGACCACCAGTTTGAAACAAACATTATCTCTGGTGGGTGGGTGCTGGGTTCCAGCTGTACAGATGTTTGGCGCACGTGTGCGTGTGTGTGTGTGTGTGTGTTTTGTGTGTGTGTGTGTGTGTGTGTGTGTGTGTGAGTATGTGTGTGTGTGTGTATGTTTGTGTGTGTGTGTATGAGTGTGTGTGTGTGGTAGTGTGTGTGTGTGTATGTTTGTGTGTTGTGTGGTGTGTGTCTGTGTGTGTGCGTGTGTCTCTGTGTGTGTGTGTGTGTGAGTATGTGTGTGTGTGTATGTTTGTGTGTTTGTGTGTATGTGTGTGTGTCTGTGTGTGTGTGTGTCTGTGTGTGTGTATGGCTCTTTGTGTGCACGTGTGTGTATGTGTGTGTGTGTGCGCGCGCGTGTGTGTGTGTGTGTTGTCTGTGTCTGTCTGTGTGCGCGCATGTGTGTGTTGTGTGTGCATTTGTGTGTGTGTGCGTAGCACGTGTATGTGAGTGTGTATGTGTGTTTGTGTGTGTGAGTGCCTGTGTGTGTTTGTGTCTCTGTCTCTGTCTGTGTGTGTCTGTGTGTGTGTGTCTGTGTGTGTCTGTGTGTGTGTGTCTGTGTGTGTGTCTGTGTGTGTGTTGTGTGTCCTGTGTGTGTGTATGTCTTGTGTGTCTGTGTTTCTGTTTCTTTCTATTTCTGTTTCACGCGCACATAGCTCACGTGTGTAAACATGCGCACTGCAAATAATATGCTGCATGCACATTCACACATGCATACACACACACACACACACACACACACACACACACACACACACAACACACAACCACACACACACACCACACAACACACACAAACACAGCTGATGTGTGTGAACATGCACACTGCAAATAATATGCTGCATGCACATTCACACATGCATACACACACACACAAACACACACGCGCATAAAGACACACACACAAAGACACAAGCAAAGACACACCACACACACACACCACACACACACACACACACACACACACACACACACAGACAGACACACACACACACACACACACACACACACACACACACACACACACACACACACACACACACACACACACACACAAACCACTCTAAGTCTGACCAAGAGCAAAACTTTACTTTTAAAAGATAAATGTCGTAGTCTCATTCACTCACAGATGTATGTTAAGAACTGGGTTTACAACAAAAACATCACCAAGCCATCTTCACATTTTTGAGTAAGAGAATTATTCCAAGAAACTAACAACAAGTAAAAATGTGACAACTGCCAAAACTGATAAAAATGTGAGTGACACACAATGTTCACAATATCTGCTGGATTAGAGCCTGAACAACAACTGAACACAAAGACACGACACTGGCAAGAGTTGAACAGTTCACTAGGTAACACTGTGTCATTTTAGAGATAGTAATAACCATAAAATTGAACACACATTTCTTTACATTTAGTTTGCGGTAGTAGAATAAAAACTATTGATTATAAAAGGATTACACCCCAGTGCTTTGACATGAAAGAAATACATGTAGAATATCAAATATGTGTGCTATAGATCCTAAGTCATGTTAATGGCTGACTTGTGACTCATGGAAACACTCAGCGTGCACGCTCAATGAAGACAGAGTATGCAGACTGTGGAGCATCATATCACCTGCACAGTGTGGACAAAACAACCCAAACATACTCATCCCAGAAAAATCACAATGCTACAACAATATACACAAACAAACACATGTGGAAATATGTTCATTATACATCCAAATGTGATTTTGTTTGACAGCATAAGAAGGTGTGTAAAATCATCACAATTTCAACATATATACATATATATATATATGTGTGTATGTGTGTGTGTGTGTGTTTGTGTGTGTGTGCGTGTGTGTGTGTTTGTGCGTGCGTGTGTTTGTGTGTGTGTGTGTGCGTGCAATTTTGTTTTATTGATTTCAGCGGGCGTCTTGTGGAGGGCATATTACAGAGGGTGGTGTGTACTAAGGAGTTGCCATGTCATGGGTGGGATGTGAGTAAAGTTGCCATGTCATGAGTGGGATGTGAGTAAAGTTGCCATGTCATGGGTGGGATGTGAGTAAAGTTGCCATGTCATGGGTGGGATGTGAGTAAAGTTGCCATGTCATGAGAGGAATGTGAGTAAAGTTGCCATGTCATGGGTGGGATGTGAGTAAAGTTGCCATGTCATGGGTGTGATGTGAGTAAAGTTGCCATGTCATGGGTGGGATGTGAGTAAAGTTGCCATGTCATGGGTGGGATGAGAGTAAAGTTGCCATGTCATGGGGGGGATGTGAGTAAAGTTGCCATGTCATGGGTGGGATGTGAGTAAAGTTGCCATGTCATGGGTGGGATGTGAGTAAAGTTGCCATGTCATAGGTGGGATGTGAGTAAAGTTGCTATGTCATGGGTGGGATGTGAGTAAAATTGCCATGTCATGGGTGGGATGTGAGTCAAGTTGCCATGTCATGGGTGGGATGTGAGTAAAGTTTCCATGTCATGGGTGGGATGTGAGTAAAGTTGCCATGTCATGGGTGGGATGTGAGTAAAGTTTCCATGTCATGGGTGGGATGTGAGTCAAGTTGCCATGTCATGGGTGGGATGTGAGTAAAGTTGCCATGTCATGGGGGGGGGGATGTGAGTAAAGTTGCCATGTCATGGGTGGGATGTGAGTAAAGTTGCCATGTCATGGGGGGGGGGGATGTGAGTAAAGTTGCCATGTCATGGGTGGGATGTGAGTAAAGTTGCCATGTCACAGGTGGGATGTGAGTAAACTTCCATGTCATGGGTAGGATGTGAGTAAAGTTGCCATGTCATGGGTGGGATGTGAATAAAGTTGCCATGTCATGGGTGGGATGTGAGTAAAGTTGCCATGTCATGGGTGGGATGTGAGTAAAGTTGCCATGTCATGGATGGAATGTGAGTAAAGTTGCCATGTCATGAGTGGGATGTGAGTAAAGTTGCCATGACATGGATGGGATGTGAGTAAAGTTGCCATGTCATAGGTGGGATGTGAGTAAAGTTGCCATGTCATAGGTGGGATGTGAGTAAAGTTGCCATGTCATAGGTGGGATGTGAGTAAAGTTGCCATGTCATAGGTGGGATGTGAGTAAAGTTGCCATGTTAATGAAGGGATGTGAGTAAAGTTGCCATGTCATGGGTGGGATGTGAGTAAAGTTGCCATGTCATGGGTGGGATGTGAGTAAAGTTGTCATGTCATGAGTGGGATGTGGTAAAGTTGCCATGTCATGGGTGGGATGTGAGTAAAGTTGCCATGTCATGGGTGGGATGTGAGTAAAGTTGCCATGTCATGAGTGGGATGTGAGTAAAGTTGCCATGTCATGGGTGGGATGTGAGTAAAGTTGACATGTCATGGGTGGGATGTGAGTAAAGTTGCCATGTCATGGGTGGGAAGTGAGTAAGCCTGATATGAGTGTGAATGTTGTGAGCATGATGTCACCAAACAAAATGCTTGTTGTCTGAACTTTTACCGTGTATCATGTCTTCAGTGCTAATATATATACTATCGGAAAATCATATTCATATCTTTCCATCTTACCTCAGCTCTGTGTGTGTGTGTGTGTGTGTGTGTGTGTGTGTGTGTGTGTGTGTGTGTGTGTGTATGTGTGTGTGTGTGTGTATGTGTGTGTGTGTGTGTGTGTGAATTTCTATCTATCTTAGTCACTAATTCTTTCAGTGTGTTTCTTTCAGTCTCTTTTTCAATCTCTTTCATCCTCCGTCCCTCTCTTTGTCTCTCTCTCTCTCCCTCCCTCTCTCTCTCTGTCTTTCTCTATTTGTCATATCGAATATATCTCAGTTTCTCTCTTTCTCTCTTCTTCTCTACCTACGTCTCTCTCTCTTTCGATTTCCCTCTATGTTTTTGATTGTGTGATTCTCTGTCTCTTTCTCTGTCTGTCTGTCTCTTTCTCTCTCTCTGTCTGTATATATATATATATATACACACAAACACACATACACACATACACACAAACACACACGCACGCACGCACGCGCATAATAGCAATTTAGATCACACATTTTTGACGTACAAATCCAGTTGGGAGACTGAAACGTTTGACCTGTCAACCTACAGTGTTTCATCATTTGTGTACACGATGATGTTTCGTTAGTTCCATTGACCTTGAGAACGATGCAGAGCATTTGTCACACCTGTATTCTCTGTCGCCCTTGTGAATCTCCATATGAGATATAAGGTTACTCTTTTGAGTGAATTTAGCAGGGCACTCTGTGCATCTATATGGTCTATCACCTGTGTGTGTCCTAATATGTTGTATTAAATGATCTGACCGAGCAAATGCTGAAGAACAGTGATGACATAGATATCGTTTTTTCGTTTGTGTGTGTCCTCATATGTCTGTTCAAATCATTTGAACTCACGAATGCTTCAATACAATGACGACATTTATATGGTCTCTCACCTGTGTGAATCCTCATATGTATTTTCAAATAGCTTGACTGAGTAAATGCTGATTGACAGCGATCACATATATATGGTTTCTCTCCAGTATGTTTTCGATAATGTCTTTTTAAGTGACTAGGCTGAGTAAAGCTTTTATGACAAATTTTACACTCATAACGTTTCTGTCCACTGTGTTTCACTGTTCTTCCTTCATTATGCAGGATGTTGATCTTCTGGTTTTGATCATTGTTATTAGATAAACCAGATCCTGATGAAGTAATAGTACTTTGTTCCCTGTTGACAGTTGCACAATTACCAAGTTGATCTGAAGCATTGTCAGTGGCAGTGATATTATCCATAGTCATTTCAGTTTGTAAGTCA
>JAPXFY010002023.1:22500-25000 GCA_030674185.1 Monoplex corrugatus
CTCACTAACTAGCCTCAGTGGGAGGGACCTGGAAAATCAACACATCTCACTAACTAGCCTTCACCGGGAGGGACCTGGAAAACAACCTATCTCACTAACTAGCCTTTAGTGGGAGGGACCTTGAAAATCAACCTATCTCACCAATGTTTGATACCAGGGGAGCAGAGTGAAAGACGTGCTCTTCATAATTGTCAACTGCTGTGGGATCTTAAGCGTGCGCATGCCAGAAGACACACGGGTCTCACTGTTTTTTGTGCTCTTATGAGGGTCTAGACGTTCAGATTGATTTTCCAGTCAAATTGCAGAGAGCAGTTCAGGCCTCAATGGAAAACAGACACTGGAGTATCGATTGTAGTTATTGATGGGCAAATGTCTGAACTATTCCACCACTCTTTTCCCTCTTCCATTATATTCTGCAAATGCATCATGGTGCCTGAATATATTTTTGATGATAATGATATGAATGAAATGATATAAAATCGCACAAAAATATGTATTTCCATCGTAATTGTTATTACTCTCATCAGATTCAAGTGTATGTGTATGCGTTTGTTTATGCGTGCGTTTGTATATGTAGATCTATCTAAACATGCATGTGTATGCATGTCTTTCTCCATGGGTGTTTATATAACTGTGTGTATGGATTTGGGGATATGGGATGACATAACCTTTGTTATGACTGTATTTGTCATTTGACATATTTAATATCGACTTCTTAAATTACACTTATTTCCTTTTAGATTTCCTTTGACGTTCGGTAAAGGATGACATGTTTATCCACAATGGTCTCTGTTTATAAAATTTCAAATGTTCCCTAATCATCATTTTTATTAAAATGTCGGTGAATGAATAATAACCCCACAATAAATGAGCAATGATAATTCTGGTATACAACCTTTTCTATAGAAATTATGCAAGCAACAATACCTATACTGTTGTTCAGTCGTCAGTGTCCAAATCAGCTTTCCCAAGAAGACGTCACAGTGTTTGGGTGATTCCACATGCACCACACTACATATGTCATTTGATGAAAGATCCCATCAAGCCTCCAATTTCTTGATTTGAACGAGCCAGTCATTAAGTGTGTTGCACGTCTGCAAACCAAGCGAGGAAAATCACCAAGAAGAAAACAGGTGAAATGTATGCACACTGGAATGGTAATTTGGAAAGACGGGAGACATAGGGCCATTCACTGTTCTCTGTATGCTTGATAATGTCATGTGACGTAGGGGTTCATATTGATTTACGTACTGTTTTCTTGCAGTAGAACATTAAGTGTAACGAAAATATGATGACATGGAAATAGACACGTTCTTTTGCAAAAGAGATGTATATCTTGATGCAGCCACCAGAACAAAACCCTGATGATGACCAAAAACAAATCAGACATAAACGTCCACCATGTTTCTTAGCAGTTAATCACCACCAACGTGATTCACCCAGATGGGCGAGATACCGTTCTACAACGCTATCTTGGTTTGTAATATTCTCACCTTGTGACATCTACGCAATTACCTCTGTGATAAAGACCAGAGTTTGTTCAGTATTATACTTAAGATATCCTGCCTGATTTTTCACCTCACTAAAGCACAAATGGGACACAAGGTTGAGCCAGGCAAGAAACATGACCTGACAAGTTTGAACGAATAAAGTGAATATGCAAGATAATGATAAATAAAACATGGTTGAAGATGTAAGTAAGCAGATGCTGATTATTGTGATTCAATCCTGTCATTCAAATTGAATTAATTAGAATGGGGGAACCAATTCGCAAATTTTCGCGTTAGAAACAAATTTGGATACTTACTCATCCAGTAATCTGATTTAAAGATAAGTATAAGAGCACTGACTGTGCATAATCTAGAGGTAGACAGCAGAAGGTTCTTGGAGGAGAACACCCCACCCACGTCAAAGTTTTGACCTAAACAATCTGAAACTCTAAGAGGGCCAGGCCACATCCAGGTCAAGACTCATGGATGCTGCGATGCTGTTCAAAATTGGGCCTCCAAGTTGATAAGTCACCTGTGCCATTGCCACCCTTTATGTCATACCTGACATCCTTAACGATTCCCTTTCTATAACACGGAGATACATGGTCATGCTGTCCGTCAAAAAAAGAAGAAAAGTGGTGACCACCAGTTTGAAACAAACATTATCTCTGCTGGGTGCTGGGTTCCAGCTGTACAGATATTTGGCACACGTGTGTGTGTGTGTGTGTGTGTGTGTGTGTGTGTGTGTGTGTGTGTGTGTGTGTGTGTGTGTGTGTGTGTGTGTGTGTTGTGTGTGTGTTTGTGTGTGTGTTATGTGTGTATGTGTGTTTGTGTGTGTGTGTGTGTGTGTGTGTGTGTGTGTGTGTGTTGTGTGTGGTGTGTGTTGTGTTGTGTGTTGTGTCTGTGTGTGTGTGTCTGTGTCTGTGTGTGTGTGTATGTTTGTGTGTGTGTGTGTTTTGTGTGTGTGTGTTGTGTGTGTGGTTGTGTGTTTGGTGTGTGTGTGTGTGTGT
>JAPXFY010002024.1:0-5000 GCA_030674185.1 Monoplex corrugatus
GGAAGGGAAAAAAAAAAAAGAAGAAAGAAGAAAAGAAAAAGAAGAAGAAGAAGAAAAAGAAGAAGGAAGAAAGAAAAAGAAGGAAGAAAAAGAAGAGAAGAGAAAAGAAGAAGAAGAAGAAGAAGGAAGAAGAAAAAAAAAGAAAAAAGAAGAAAGAAGAAAAGAAAAGAAGAAAAAAGAAGAAGAAAAAGAAGAAGAAAGAAGAAAAAAGAAAGAAAAAAAAGAAAGAAGAAAAAAAAAAGGAAAGAAAGAAGAAGAAAGAAGAAGAAAGAAAAAGAAAAAAGAAAAGAAGGAAAAAAGAAGAAGAAAAGAAAAGAAAAAGAAGAAAAAAGGGAAAAAAAAAAGAAGAAAAAGAAAGAAGAAGAAAAGAAGAAAAAGAAGGAAGAAAAAAGAAAAAAGGGAAGAAAAAAAGGAAAAGAAGAAGAGAAAAAAAGGAAGAAAAGAAGAAGGAAAAAGAAAAGAAGAAGGAAAAAAAAGAAGAAAAAAGAAAAGAAGAAGAAGAGAAGAAAGGAAGAAAGAAGAAAGAAGAAAAAAGAAAAAAGAAGAAGAAGAAAAAGAAAAGAGAAAAAAGAAGAAGAAGGAAAAGAAGGGAAAAAGAAAAGAGAAAAGAAGAAGAAAAAAGAAAAGAAGAAGAAGAAAGAAGGGAAGAAGAAGAAGAAGAAAGAAGAAAAGGAGAAAAGAAGAAGAAAAGAAAGAGAAAAGAAGAAGAAAAAAAAAGAAGAAAAAAAAAAGAAGAAAGAAGAAAGAAGAAAAGAAGAAAAAAAAGAAAAGAAGAAGAAGAAGAAAAGAAGAAAAAGAAAAGAAGAAAAAAAGAAAGAAAAGAAAAGAAAAAGGGAAAAAAAAGAAGAAAAGAAGAAGAAGAAGAAAAAGAAGAAGAAGAAATAAAAGAAGAAAAGAAGAAAAAGAAGAAGAAGAAGAAAAAAGAAAAGAAGAAAAAAAAAAAAGAAGAAGAAAGAAGAAAAGAAAGAAAGAAAAAGAAGAAGAAGGAAAAGAAAAGAAAAGAAGAAGAAAAGAAAATGAAGAAAGGAAGAAGAAGAAGAAGAAGAAAAGAAAAAAAGAAGAAGAAGAAAAAAAAAGAAGGAAGAAGAAAAGAAGAAGAAGAAGAAAAAAGAAGAAGAAGAAAAGAAGAAAAAAAGAAAAAAAGAAGAAAAAAAGAAGAAGAAGAAAAAGAAAAGAAAAGAAAGAAAAGAAGAAGAAGAAAAGAAAAGGAAGGAAAGAAGAAGAAGGAAAAGAAGGGAAAAAGAAAGAAGGGAAAAAGAAGAAGAAAGAAAAAAAGAAAGAAAAGAAGAAAAAAGAAGAAAAAAGAAGAAGAAGAAGAAGAAGAAGAAGAAGAAGAAAAAAGAAAAGAAAAAGAAAAGAAAGAAAAAGAAGCGAAAGAAAAGAAAAGGAAGAAGAAAAGAAGAAAAAAAAGGGAAAAAAAGGAAGAAGAAAAAAAGAAGAAGAAGAAGAAGAAAAGGGAAAAAAAGGAAGAAAAAGAAAGAAGAAGGAAGAAGAGAAGAAAAAAGGGGAAAAAAAAGAAAAAAAGAAGGGAAAAAGAAGAAAAGAAAAAAGAAGAAAAAGAAGAAGAAAAAAAAGAAGAAAAGAAAAGAAAAGAAAAAGGAAGAAAGAAAAAAAAAGGAAAAAAGAAAAGAAAGAAAGAAAAGAAAGAAGAAAAGAAAAAAAGAAGAAAAGAAAAGAAGAAGAAGAAAAAAGAAGAAGAAGAAAAGAAAAAGAGAAAAGAAGAAAGAAAAAAGAAGAAAAAAAAGAAGAAGAAAAAAGAAGGAGAAAAAAGAAGAAAAAAAGAAGAAGAAAAGAAAGGAAAAAAGAAATGAAGAAAAGAAAAAGGGAAAAAGAAGAAAGGGAAAGAAGAAAAAGAAGAAGAAGAAGAAGAAGAAGAAGAAGAAAAGAAGAAGAAGAAAAAAGAAAGAAAAAGAGGGAGGGAAAAAGAAGGGAAAAAAAAAGAAGAAGAAGAAGAGAAAAGAAGAAGAAGAAAAAGAAGGGAAGAAAGAAAAGAAGAAGAAGAGAAGAAGAAGAAAAGAAGAAGAAAAGAAGAAGAAGAAAGAAGAAAAGAAGAAAAGAAGAAGAAGAAAAGAAGAAGAAAAAGAGAAAAGAAGAAAAGAAAAGAAAGAAAAAAGAAAAGAAAAGAAGAAAGAAAAAAGAAAAGAAAAGAAAAAAAGAAAAAGAAGAAGAAAAAGAAAAGAAAAGAAAAGAAGAAAGAAGAAGCGAAGAAAGAAGAAAGAAGAAAGAAGAAGAAGAACGAAGAGAAAAGAAAAGAAAAGAAGGGGAAAAAAAAGAAGAAGAAGAAGAAAAGAAAGAAAAAGAAAAGAAAGAGGAAAAAGAAGAAAGAAAGAAGAAGAAAAGAAAAAAAGGAAGAAGAAGAAAAGAAAAAAGGAGAAGAAGAAGAAGAAAAGAAGAAAGAAGAGAAGGGAAAAAAAGGAAAAAAGAGAAAGAAGAAGAAGAAGAAAAAAAAAAAAAAACAAAAAAAGGAAGGAAGAAAGAAAAAGAAAAAAGAAAAGAAGAAGAAGAAGAAGAAAAGAAAAGAAGAAGAAGAAAAAGAAAGGGAAAGGAAAAGAAGAAGAGAAAAGAAAGAAAAGAAGAAAAAAGAAAAAGAAGAGAAGAAAAGAAAAGAAGAAAAAGAGAAAAAGAAGAAGAAGAAAGAAAAAGAAGAAGGGAAAGAAGAAGAAGAAGAAAAGAAGATGAAGAAAAGAAGAAGAAGAAGAAGAAAAGAAAAAAGGAAAGAAAAGGGAAAAAAAGGAAGAAGGAAGAAGAAGAAGGAAGAAAAAAAAGAGAAAAAGAAAAAGAAAAGAAGAAGAAGAAGAAAGAAAAAAAGAAGAAGAAAAGAAGAAGAAAGAAGAAGAAGAAGAAGAAGAAGAAAAGAAGAAGAAGAAGAAGAAAAGAAGAAGAAGAAGAAAGAAGAAGAAGAAGAAGAAGAAGAAGAAGAAGAAGAAAAAGAAGAAGAAAAGAAAGAAGAAGAAGAGAAGAAGAAGAAGAAGAAGAAGAAGAGAAGAAGAAAAAAGAAGAAGAAGAGAAAGAAAGAGAGAAAAAGAAAGAAGAAGAAGAAAAGAAGAGAAAGAAGAGAGAAGAAAGAGAAGAAGAAGAAGAAGAAGCGAAGAAAAGAGAAGAGAGAAGAAGAAGAAAAGAATGAAAAGAAGAAGAAAGGAAGAAGAAAAAGAAGAAGAAGAAGAAAGAAAGAAAAGAAGAAGAAGAAAAAGAAAAGAAGAAGAGAAGAAAAGAAGAGAAGGAAGAAGAAAGAGAAAAGAAAAGGAGAAGAAGAAAAGAAGAAAAAGAAAAGGGGAAAAAAAGAAAGAAAAGAAGAAGAAGAAAAAAAAGAAGGAAAAAGAAAAGAAGAAAGAGAGAGAAGTGAGAAAGAAGAAGATGGAAGGAATGAAGAAGAAAGGAAAAGAAGAGAGAAGCGGAAGAGAAAGAAGAGAAGAAGAAAGAAGAAGAAGAAGAAAGAAGAAAGAAA
Organism: Monoplex corrugatus; assembly: GCA_030674185.1. NCBI lineage: Eukaryota > Metazoa > Mollusca > Gastropoda > Littorinimorpha > Ranellidae > Monoplex > Monoplex corrugatus. The sequence continues at coordinate 3,446 of JAPXFY010002024.1, forward strand.
GAGAAGAAGAAGAGAAGAAAGAAAGAAGAAAGAGAAAAGAGAGAAAGAAGAAGGGAAAAGAAGGAAGAAGAGAAGAAGAAAGAAAAGAAAGAGAAAAGAAGAAAAGAAGAAAGAGAAGAGAAGAAAAAGAAAAGAAAAGAAGAAGGAAAAAGAGAGAAGAAGGAAGAGAAGAGAGAAGAAGAAAGAAGAAAAGGAGGAAGAAAAAAGAATGGAAAGAAGAGAAAAGAGAAGAAATGGAAGAAGAAAGAAAGAAAGAAGATGAGAAGAAAGAAGAGAGAAGAAGAGAGGGAAGAAAAGAATGCGAAGGAGAAGAAAGAAGAAGAAGAAGAAGAAAAAAGAAGAAGAAAAGAAGAGAAGAAGAAGAAAAAAAGGAAGAAGAAGAAGGAAAGGAGAAGAAGAAGAAGAAGAAGAGAAGAAGAAGAAGGAAGAAGATGGAAAGAAGAAGAAGAAGAAGAGGAAGAGAAGAAGAAGAAGAAGAAGAAGAAGAAAGAAGAAGGAAAGGGAAGAGAGAAGAAAAAGAAGAAGAAGAGAAGAAGAAGAAGAAGAAAGAAGAGGAAGAAGAAGAAGAAGAAGAAGAAGAAGAGAAGAAGAAGAATGCGAAGAAGAAGAGAAGGAGAAGAAAAAAGAAGAAAAAAAGAAGAAGAGAAGAAGAAGGAAGAAGAAAAGAAGAAAGAGAAGAAGAAGAAGAAGAAGAAAGAAAGAAAGAAGAAAGAGAAAGAAGAAGAAGAAGAGAAGAAGAAAAAAAGAGAAGAATGCGAAGGAAGAAGGAAGAAGAAGAAGAAGAGAAGAGAAAAGGGAAAAAGAAGAAGAATGCGAAAAGAAGAAGAAGAGAGAGAAAGAATGCGAAGAGAAGGAAAGAAAGGAAGAAAAAAGAAGAAGAAGAAAAAAGAAGAAGAAGGAAGAAGAGATGGAAGAAGAAGAAGAAGGAAAAAGGAAGAAGAAGGAGAAGAGAAGAAGGAAGAGAAAGAAGAAGAAGAAGAAAAGAGAAGAAGAAGAAAAGAAAGAAGAAGAAGAAGAAGAGAAAAGGAAAGAAGAAGAGAAAAGAAGAAGAAAAGAAGAAGAAGAAAAGAGAAGAAGAAGAAAGAAGAAGAGAAGAGAAAAGAAGAAAAGAAGAAGAAGAAGCGAAGAAGAGAAAAGAAGAGAAAGGAAAAGAAGGAAAAAAAGAAGGAAAGAAGAAGAAGAAGAAGAAGAAGAAGAAGCGAGAAGAATGCGAAGAAAAGAGAAGGGGAAGAAGGAAGAGGGAAGAAGAAAAAGAAGAAGAAGAAGAAGAGAAAGAAGAAGAAAGAAGAAGAAGAAAAAGAGAAAGAAGAAAGAAGAAGAAGAAGAAGAAAAGAAGAAGAAGAAGAATGCAAGAAGAAGAAGAAGAAGAAGAAGAAGAAGAAGAAGAAAAGAAGAAGAAGAAGAAGAAGAAGAAGAAGAAGAAGAAGAGAAGAAGAAGGGAAAAAGAAGAAGAAGAAAAGAAAAAAGAAAGAAGAAGAAGAAGAAGAAGAAGAAGAAAGAAGAAGAAGAAGAAGAAGAAGAAGAAGAAGAGAAGAAGAAGAAGAAGAAAAGAAGA
>JAPXFY010002024.1:22500-25000 GCA_030674185.1 Monoplex corrugatus
GAAACATGTGAACCTTCAGGACCTTGCCAGCGCAATAGACACAGGAAACATGTGAACCTTCAGGACCTTGCCAGCGCAATAGACACAGGAAACATGTGAACCTTCAGGACCTTGCCAGCGCAATAGACACAGGAAACATGTGAACCTTCAGGACCGTGCCAGCGCAATAGACACAGGAAACATGTGAACCTTCAGGGCCTTGCCAGCGCAATAGACACAGGAAACATGTGAACCTTCAGGGCCTTGCCAGCGCAATAGACACAGGAAACATGTGAACCTTCAGGGCCTTGCCAGCACAATAGACACAGGAAACATGTGAACCTTCAGGACCTTGCCAGCACAATAGACACAGGAAACATGTGAACCTTCAGGACCGTGCCAGCGCATTAGAACTTATGCTAAGTTTTATGGTCTTATGCCAAGATCATTTTTGGATCTTATCCATCTCATGGACGCCTTGTACTAAAAAAGAAAAAAGCTGACCACATATCTCCTCTCCTGGCACAACTTCACTGGCTCCCTGTATCAAAGCGCATACAGTACAAACTAGACACCATGTGCTACAAAAGCCTCAATAACGCAGCCCCTGATTACCTGTCAAGCCTACTTGAGATCTATGTTCCCTCACGTACCCTCCGCTCTGCCTCCGATCCTCTGACTTTTCGCTTTCCACGCACTAAGCTCAATACCTATGGTCCACGAGCCTTCTCTGTTTCTGGTCCACTCTCCTGGAACAAACTTCCTCTCTCTGTCCGTCAGCAACCTACTTTTGTCTCCTTCAAGTCCGCTCTCAAAACTCATCTTTTCTCCTCTGCATAAAATCCTGACCTCACTCAATCCCCTTTGCAGCCTGTCTCCACTCGGAGGGGAATCACATTGTAATATATAATTGTATATAATATGCTCTCTATAATTTTCCATTGCTTTTATTCTTTCTCCCCATTTTAGCCTTGTGCGTGTGCGTGCGTGCGTGCGTGCGTGTGTGTTGTGTGTGTGTGTGTGTGTGTGTGTGTGTGTGTGTGTGTGTGTGTATGCGCGTGCGTGCGTGTGTGTCTGTTTTAGCGCTTAGATTTGATTTTATCGAGATTTTGCGCTATACAAATAAAATATTGTATTGTATTGTATTGTATGGTATTTGTTGGCGCCAGTGCATATGAATGTATTCCAAGCGCGGAAGCGACGTCTTGAGAAACTGAAACTGAAACTGAAACAAAAACTGAGACTCACTTGTCTGTTGCTGAGGAGGAGTTTATCCTTTTGTCCAGTTTCACTAACCAAGAATTCTTTGAAATTCAAAACAAGTGTGACTGCCCGCTTTCAAGCAAACAGGAACCAGAAAAAAACAACAACACGAAAACAGAATCAGAATGCGTATTTAATACAACCAGACAAAACAGGCGCAAATTTTCGGGTTTTCGGGGCCTTTGTCAAGCGTAAGATCACAAACGAACAAACACCAAATACAAAAATTACCAGAAAAAAAAAAAAAAAACAACGACAAAAGAATCAGAATCCGTATTTAATACAACCAGACAAGACAAGTGCAAATTTCTGTATTTGATGTTTGTTCGTTTGTGATCTTACGCTTGACAAAGGCCAGTTGGCCGAAAGTTTGCACTTGTCTTGTCTGGTTGTATAAAATACCCGTTCTAATTCTTTTTTCGTGTTTCTGTTTTCTGGTTCTTAAGGGTTCTTCGGTTTTCGAGTCTCTTGTTATTTTTTTTCTTTTTCTTTTTTCTTCTTTTTTTTTATCCACTTGGCAACTGCGTTTGTCAAAATGTATGCGAAGGCTGGGCATAAAGTTATTGATTTCTTTCGCTGGAGTTGTCGCCAACGGCCATACCACGTTGAAAACATCGGTTCTCGTCCGATTTTTTTACTGGAACTGAAACGTATAAAACTTTGAAGACGTGATTAATCAAACCACCCATAGAAACGTGTCTAAATTAAGGAGTCGACTACAAAGACTGATTTTTACTTTCAGACCCAAGGGAAATTCCATGTTCCCGGTAAGGTAACCTGCGAATTGCTTTCTCTTTCTACTTGCTTGTCTCTGCGTATTTCGGTCTGTCTGCCTGGGGTTTTTAACTGTCTCTGTCTTTCTCTTTCTTCTTCTGCTTTTTTTGTTTTTTGTTTTGTTTTTGTTTTTGTTTTTTATAGAATTTTGCACCCTCATTGGTATCACGATAACAAAGAGTTGACAGAAATGTGAACCGCCTTAAGTGGGAAAAATGCTGTGTGATGTCCAGGCCTCGACTTTTCTCCAGTTTGACCGGAAAATCGAACTGAACGTCTAGTCCTTCAGAAGGGGACGAAAAACAAGTCGGACCAGTGTGCCTTCTGGATGTGCACGTTAAAAATCCCACGGCAGTTGAAAATCGTGAAGAGCAAGACCTTGCCCGGTTGCCTTTTTAAAAAAAAAACTTTGGAGAGATAGGTTGACTTCCCAGGTCCCACCCTTGAAGACCAATTTGCCTTCTTGCCTTTCTGAAGTCTTGGT
>JAPXFY010002025.1:15000-17500 GCA_030674185.1 Monoplex corrugatus
CTTGCCAAACATCATGGTGATTGGTTAATTAGAACTGAAACACTGAACATCACAATCTTGGTACCCAAATTTGGGTAGGTCTGCCCCCTTAATATCAACACACTGATATAATACAGTGTTATACGAACAAGCATAACAGCACATAACAACCGCACACATATTGATGTCAGTACAATAAAAATGTTACACGAACAAACATAATAACACACAACAGCAACATATTCATGTCAATACGATATGGCATTATATGAACAAACACAACAACAGATAACAACAACATATTGATGTCAACACAATAAGTATTATATGAATAAACATAACAACACACAACAACACATCGATGTCAATACGATATGGCATTACATGAACAACGTACAACAATCAGATAAACCATAACAAACAATCAGGTAGATGATAACACCATAATAACAATCAGATATGATAATTATGATAACACCATATAATAACACCATAACAACAATCAGATATAATATGATAACACCTAATATAACACCATAACAACAGTCAGGTATATAATAACACAATATTATATAATAACACCATAATAACAATCAGATATAACATGATAACACCATATATAACACCATAATAACAATCAGATATGATAATTATGATAACACCATATAATAACACCATAACAACAATCAAATTATAATATGATAACACCATATATAACACCATAACAACAGTCAGGTATATAATAACACCATATTATATAATAACACCATAATAACAATCAGATATAACATGATAACACCATATATAACACCATAATAACAATCAGATATAATATAATAACACCATAACAACAATCAGATATAACATGATAACACCATATATAACACCATAATAACAATCAGATATTATATAATAACACCATATAGAACACCATAACAACAATCAGATATAACATAACACCATATATAACACCGTAATAACAATCAGATATTATATAATAACACCATATAGAACACCATAACAACAATCAGATATAACATAACACCATATATAACACCATAATAACAATCAGATATTATATAATAACACCATAACAACAATCAGATATAACATGATAACACCATATAGAACACCATAACAACAATCAGATATAATACAATACACCATAACAACAATCAGATATAATATGATAACACCATATAGAACACCATAACAACAATCAGATATAACATAACACCATAATAATGTCAAGATATCAATCATTCACATACAACACATGTATATATAACAACACCAACAAGACCCGTCATCATCATCATCATGTGCTCGGCCAAATGGCGTTGGCGATCATGGCCGTCCATAGGAATCTATCTTCTGTCGCTGCAGGTACATCTTCCACCCTCTCTGTCTTCATCCACCCTGCAAATCCGTACAATATTTTCTCCTTGGATCTGCCTGGTGTTCCCTTTCCCTCCAGCTTTCCTGTTGTGACTAGGTGCTCTAATTTCTCTTGTCTCATAAAATGTCCTATCAATGTTGCTTGTCTTTTTCTAATCTTCTTCATTAATGTTCTTTCTTGTGTCTGCCTCCTTCAAGACTGTCTCGTTTGTTTTCTTTGCTGTCCATGGAACTCTCAACACTTTTCTTAGAAACCACATTTCAGTTGCCTCAATCTTGTTCTGACTTTCACGATACCCATGGAAAACGAAAGGCCAGAAACCAAAACAAAACAAAAACAAAAAGAAAAGAAAACAAACAACAAAAAACAACAACAACAAAACAAAAACAAGACACATGGAAAATGAAAATCATTAAAACAAAACGAAACAAAAACAAACCACACAACCACAGAAACATTCCACATAATTGTATATTTATATCAACAACAAACCAAACATGACTAATTCCTCAGATCAATATATTGATCAGATTTTTGTATGGAAATCCATCATTTCAAAAGCCACTGTATGACATGATTATTCGTGATATGTAAATTTCAGTATCAAGTACTGTTTTTAAGTACCTTTTGCAGCATTTTATTTGTGGTATAGTTTATTTGTATTTACATTTGTAAATGTGTGTTTTTCAGTATCAAGTAACGTATTTCAGTACCTTTTGAAGGAATTTGTTTTTTGGTGTTGTCTTTTTTTATGTATATGTGTAATGCGTATTTTTAGTCATCGAATACTGTTTTTAAGTACCTTTTGCAGCATTTTATTTGTGGTTATAGTTTATTTGTATTTACATTTGTAAATGTGTATTTTTCAGTGTCAAGTACTGTTTTTAAGTACCTTTTGAAGGAATTTGTTTGTGGTGTTTTTTTTTATGTTTATATGTGTAAATGTGTCTTTTTAGTCATCAAGTATTATTTTTAAGTACCTTTTGAAGGAATTTGTTTGTGGTGTTGTTTCTTAATGTTTATATGTGTAAATGTGTCTTTTTAGTCATCAAGTATTATTTTTAAGTACCTTTTAAAGGAATTTGTTTGTGGTGTTGTTTCTTAATGTTTTATGTGTAAATG
>JAPXFY010002025.1:22500-25000 GCA_030674185.1 Monoplex corrugatus
ATGATAATGACGATGACGACGACGATGACGATGAAAATCAGACTCACCACGCCCCATAATGGAACGGAGGGCGTCAGTGGCTATGGTCAGAGGTAGTCCTCACTGATGTACATCAACCATTCTGGTATGGCCTGGATGGGCAGATGATGCCTGCACACACACCACAACAACCATCATAACAACAACAACAACAACCATTATAACAACAACAACCATCATAACAACAACAACAACAACAACAACCATTATAACAACAACAACAACAACAACCATCATAACAACAACAACAACAACAACAACCATTATAACAACAATAACCATCATGACAACAACAACAACAACAACCATTATAACAACAACAACAACAATAACAACAACAACAGTAATGATGTACATCAACCATACTGGTATGGCCTGGATGGGCCAGATGATGCCTGTACACACACCACAACAACCATTAAAACAACAACAACAACAACAACAACAACAACAACAGTAATGATGTACATCAACCATACTTACCTGATGTCAACAACAGGGGATAGACCAGACCTAGTGACTTACCTGATGTCAACAACAGGGGATAGACCAGACTAGTGACTTACCTGATGTCAACAACAGGGGATAGACCTGACCTAGTGACTTACCTGATGTCAACGACAGGGGATAGACCAGACCTAGTGACTTACCTGATGTCAACAACAGGGGATAGACCAGACTAGTGACTTACCTGATGTCAACAACAGGGGATAGACCAGACCTAGTGACTTACCTGATGTCAACAACAGGGGATAGACCAGGCCTAGTGACTTACCTGATGTCAACAACAGGGGATAGACCAGGCCTAGTGACTTACCTGATGTCAACAACGGGATAGACCAGGCCTAGTGACAGCTGTCTGACTTACCTGATGTCAACAACAGGGGATAGACCAGGCCTAGTGACTTACCTGATGTCAACAACAGGGGATAGACCAGGCCTAGTGACTTACCTGATGTCAACAACAGGGGATAGACCAGGCCTAGTGACTTACTGATGTCAACAACAGGGGATAGACCAGACCTAGTGACTTACCAGATGTCAACAACAGGGGATAGACCAGACCTAGTGACTTACCTGATGTCAACAACAGGGGATAGACCAGGCCTAGTGACTTACCTGATGTCAACAACAGGGATAGACCAGGCCTAGTGACTTACCTGAGTCAACAACAGGGGATAGCCAGGCCTAGTGACTTACCTGATGTCAACAAAGGGGATAGACCAGCCTATGACTTACCTGATTCAACAACAGGGAATAGACCAAGCCTAGTGACTTACCTGATGTCAACAACAGGGATAGACCAGGCCTAGTGACTTACCTGATGTCAACAACAGGGATAGACCAGGCCTAGTGACTTACCTAGTGTCAACAACAGGGATAGACCAGGCCTAGTGACTATACCTGACGTCACAACAGGGATAGACCAGCCTAGTGACTTACTTGATGTCAACAACAGGGATAGACCAGACCTATGACAGTGTCACTTACTGATGTCAACAACAGGGATAGACCAGACAGTGCAGCTGTATGACTACCTGATGTCAACACAGGGGATAGACCAGACCTAGTGACTTACCTGATGTCAACAACAGGGATAGACCAGCCTAGTGACTTACCTGATGTCAACAACAGGGTAAACCAGGCCTAGTACTTACTGATGTCAACACAGGGATAGACCAGACTATGACTTACATATGTCAACAACAGGGGATAGACCAGCCTAGTGACTTCCTGATGTCAACAACAGGGATAGACCAGGCCTGGGACTTACCTGATGTCAACAACAGGGGATAGACCAGACCTAGTGACTTCCGATGTCAACAACATGGGATAGACCAGCCTAGTGACTTACCTGATGTCAACAACAGGGATAGACCAGGCCTAGTGACTTACCTGATGTCAACAACAGGGATGACCAGCTAGTGACTTACCTGATGTAACACAAACAGGGATAGACCAGGCCTAGTGACTTACCTGATGTTCAACAATAGGGATAGACCAGGCCTATGACTACCTGATGTCAACAACAGGGTATAGACCAACTAGTGACTTACCTGATGTCAACAACAGGGGTAGACCAGGCCTAGTGACTTACCTGATGTCAACAACAGGGGATAGACCAGCCTAGTGACTTACCTGTTGTCAACAACGGGGAAGACAGGCTATGACTTACTGACGCAACAACGGGGACAGGCTAGTGACTATGTGTAAAACAGCGGATAGACCACTAGTGACAGCTGTCAGACTTACTGATGTCAACAACAGGGGATAGACCAGGCCTAAGGTGACTTACTGATGTCAACAACAGGGGATAGACAGACCTAGTGACTTACCAGATGTCAACAACAGGGGATAGACCAGGCCTAGTGACTTACCTGATGTCAACAACAGGGGATAGACCAGGCCTAGTGACTTACCTGATGTCAACAACAGGGATAGACCAGACCTAGTGACTTAC
>JAPXFY010002026.1:0-2500 GCA_030674185.1 Monoplex corrugatus
TCGCCCTGTTACCCCACTTTCTTTTTACACTTCTTCATCAGGAGAAAAAAGACAAAAAAAATGGAGGATGTCTGCCGTGAAGAACAAAAAAAAAAAAGAAGAAAAAAAAAAGAAAAGAAAAAATCTCTCGGTGTATGGCAAAACTAAGTTCCTGACACTGATCTTGAAAGAAGCGAGAAAAACCCTACGTCACTTCTTCGCTTCTTCAGAAAAAGACATGCACAGCTTCCTCACCTTACCTTAAAAAACTTACCCCATTCCTTCTTTCATACCTCACACAACCCCACCCCCACACCCTTACCCCTAACTCTACCTCAAAACCCACCCCTATCTTGTGTGTCTCCCACAGACATCCTGACACCTCCCACCCAACCTCCCCCACCCACCCCACATCCCCTTAACTCCTCTCCAGGGTTCCTTGGCTCGAGCTGACATGAAGGTGCTGGGGCATGACGAGAAGTGCTGAAAAATTATACAAAGTACTTAACGTCTTAGCGATGCGCACCACGCTTTCGTCACCTGAATTTTTTTTTTCCTTTTTAAAAAAAAATCTTTCTTTCTTTCTTTCTTTCTTTCCATCCCAACCGCCCTTCTTCCTGAGGCAGACGAGAATGGCAGGTTCTGAAAGGAGGAGAGAAAAAAAAGCTGGCACCCTACGTTTCTGTCTTGCTCGCTGGCTTGCAGCAACCTTGGCAACATTTGGCAGCATCGCCCTGACATCATCAACCACGCGGGGCGCTCTTCTACAGCGTGCGCGTGCGCCTGCGCGTGCGCGGGGGGAGGGTTGGCCTGGTCACGTGACGCCCACTGATGCATGACGGGAAAAAACAGAAGTGGCACGCGATGGCCGGTGTCATATTACTGATACCTCACCCCTCCCCCTCCCCCTCCCCCGTCATTCTCTCCTCCCCCCCCCCCCCCCCCATCTCACTTTCTTGTCAGTTCTAATAAATCCCACCTCTGTACCGCGTAGTCGTGCAGGCAGAAGAAGCTGCGAGCTCTCACTTCCAGATTCAGCTGATGCAAAACCCAAAACCGATCTCAAAAGCCGGGAAGGGAAATCGTTCATCACCTCTGTCTGTCTACAGAGCCGAAGATTGCCACAAGACAAGATCGTGAAGTAACTTAAAAGAAAACGAGGGAGGGGTTGGGGGTGGTGGGTGGGTGGTGGTGGGTCTGGGTAAGGGAGAGAGAGGGATGGTAGAAGAAAATCTTATCTCGCCTCATCGGTTGTGGAACAAGTTTCAACAACAGATGCCCCTGAACAGCGCCGACACGATTCTCGATTTACGTGTCCTCAGTGTCTGCAAAACGTCGGAACAGGTGTTCAATGGTAGAAATGTGTGTCACGACAGTGCAAGACTGATTGGAGAGTTGAGGGTTAGGAAAGGTGGTTGGGATTGGGGGGAGGGAGAGAGGGAGAGAGAGATAGGAGAAAGAGAGAGGGAGACAGATGGAAAGAGAGAGAGAGACAGATACAGAGAAAAGAGAGAACAAGAGAGAAATCGTGAGAGAAGGAGAGACACAGAGAGAAAGTGAGAGAGACACAGAGACAGAGACAGAGACATATATATATATATATATATATATATATATATATATATATACATGTATGTACAGAGAGAGAGAGAGAGAGAGAGAAGAAAGAGAGAGAGGCAGAGGGAGACAGAAATATAAAGAGAGAAAGAGAAAGCCACAGAGAGAGAGAGAGAGAGACAGACAGACAGACCAACAGAAAGACAGAGAGAGAGTGAGAAAAAAGAAGACAGAGAAAGAGACAGAGACAGAGGCAGAGACAGAGAGAGACAGAAACAGAGACAGAGACAGAGAGACAGACAGACAAACAGACAGACAGACAGACAGACAGAGAGAGAGAGAGAGAAGAATTTCAGAACGCTTTGTAACTCAAGGATAGTAGCAGTAAGTCCCATTGGGCCTGTTTTACATTCAGTCCATGGTACTTTCAATCAATCAATCATGTCGAGCTTTCTCGGCTATCCATGACACGTTTCTTCCATCCTTCTCTGTCAAACATTGCAGTAGGTAGTTCATCATACTGACAGCCCGTATCATCCATCAGTTGGTCGATGAAGGTCTTCTTTGGACGTCCTGGTCTTTGTTTGCCGTGACTGGGTCTCTATAGTAGAACATCTCCCACCGGTTCTTCTTTGCTACGCCAGCAGTGTCCCGCGAAGCGCAGTCTTTGTTGACGTATTGATACTTTACACACACAATATAAGGATAATAACAAAAAGATGAAGCATAACACATACGACGTGAAACCAGTTATAAAAATAATATGTAGTTAGACACTTTTTTTCATATCCCAAGAGGTCACGTGCTTTACACAACCATGACAGACACAAGCAGATACATGTAAAGCAAAATTAATGTATGTAACAACAACAACTACAACAATAAGACAACAATATTGGCAGTAGTAGTAGTAGCAATAAGATTTTGTTAAAAAAATAATTACAGCCGTAGAATAAAAGGAAAA
>JAPXFY010002026.1:7500-12500 GCA_030674185.1 Monoplex corrugatus
TTGAGGCATGGCCAAGTTACACATTTACATACCTCATATATATACACTGACACTTTGAGGTATGGTCAAGTTACACATTTACATACCTCATATAGATACACTGACACTTTGAGGTATGGTCAAGTTACACATTTACATACCTCATATGGATACACTGACACTTTGAGGCATGGTCAAGTTATACATTTACATACATCATATAGATACACTGACACTTTGAGGCATGGCCAAGTTATACATTTACATACCTCATATAGATACACTGACACTTTGAGGCATGGCCAAGTTATACATTTACATACCTCATATAGATACACTGACACTTTGAGGCATGGCCAAGTTATACATTTACATACCTCATATAGATACACTGACACTTTGAGGCATGGCCAAGTTATACATTTACATACCTCATATGGACACATTGACACTTTGAGGCATGGCCAAGTTATACATTTACATACCTCATATAGATACACTGACACTTTGAGGCATGGCCAAGTTATACATTTACATACCTCATATGGATACACTGACACTTTGAGGCATGACCAAGTTATACATTTACATACCTCATTTGGATTCTCTGATCCTTTGAGGTATGGCCGAGTTATACATAACATACCTCATATGGACACACTGACAATTTGAGCTATGGCGAATTTATACATTTACATACCTCATATAGATACACTGACACTTTGAGGTATGGTCAAGTTACACATTTACATACCTCATATGGATACACTGACCCTTTGAGGCATGGCAAGTTATACATTTACATACCTCATATGGACACACTGACACTTTGAGGCATGGCCAAGTTACACATTTACATACCTCATATAGATACACTGACACTTTGAAGTATGGTCAAGTTACACATTTACATACCTCATATGGACACACTGACCCTTTGAGGCATGGCAAGTTATACATTTACATACCTCATATGGACACACTGACACTTTGAGGCATGGCCAAGTTATACATTTACATACCTCATATAGATACACTGACACTTTGAAGTATGGTCAAGTTACACATTTACATACCTCATATGGATACACTGACACTTTGAGGCATGACCAAGCTATACATTTACATACCTCATATGGATACACTGATCCTTTGAGGCATGACCAAGCTATACATTTACATACCTCATATGGATACACTGACCCTATGAGGCATGACCAAGTTATGAATTCACATACCTCATATGGACACACTGATATCTTGAAGCATGACCAAGTTATGAATTCACATACCTCACATGGATACACTGACACTTTAGAGCATGGCCAAGCTATGAATTCACGTACCTCATATGAATACACTGACCCATTGAGGTATGGCCAAGTTATACATTTACATACCTCATATGGACACACTATTAGAGCATGCCAAGTATACATTTACTACCTCATATGGAACATGACATTGAGGTATGGACCAAGTTATACATTTACATACCTCATATGGAACACTGATCATTTTGAGACATGGCCAAGCTATACATTTGACTACTACATATGGATACACTGACCTTTGAGGCATGGCAAGCTAAATTTGAATCCATATCTCACATGGATACACTGACCCTTTGATGCATGATCAAATTATAAATCCACATACCTCACATGGATACAATAACCCTTTGAGGCATGATCAAATTATAAATCCACATACCTCACATGGATACAATAACCCTTTGAGGCATGATCAAATTATAAATCCACATACCTCACATGGATACAATAACCTTTGAGGCATGATCAAATTATAAATCCACATACCTCACATGGATACAATAACCCTTTGAGGCATGATCAAATTATAAATCCACATACCTCACATGGATACAATAACCCTCTGAGGCATGATCAAATTATAAATCCACATACCTCACATGGATACAATAACCCTCTGAGGCATGATCAAATTATAAATCCACACACCTCACATGGATATAATAACCGTTTGAGGCATGATCAAATTATAAATCCACATACCTCACATGGATACATTGACCTTTAGAGGCATGGCCTAATCATGAACCCACATACCTCATATGACTACACTGATTCTTTGAAACACGACAACGTTCTAAAAGAAACTCACCAAAACAGGATGGAATAGGCCAGTATAACAAAGTAAATTTAAACAGAAAAATTCACGGAAAAGATGGGCTTTAAGTTGGGTCTTAAACGAAGAAAGGTAAGGCAAATTTCTCAGATCAAAGGGCAGATTATTCCACATAAAAGATCCAGAATGTTCAAAAGATTGGAAAGCATGAGTTTTGCGTCTGTATCGAGGGATTTTGAACAGACCAGTATCAGAAGAAGAGCGAAGAGGACGAGAAGGAGAATAGGCATGGACTAATTCAGAGATAGAAGCAGCAGCAGTAAAAGAGACAGCATATTTACTTTAAAAATATATGAAAATGTCGAAAACAGAGTTGAAATGAAAAAAACAAAATGAAATAAAAGAGATTGAAAGAAATTTTTCTCACGTGCCTGTGACGACCTTTGCGCACTAGAAAATGTTAATGACATAAACTGACGTGTTGCACTGGCATAGTGAGATCCTGGAGGACAGCTTCACTTTGTAGGGTAAGCTCTTCGTCTGTGAGGCTCAGTACAGGATGGTACAGTTATTGATTTTGGTTGGTTGGTTGGTTGGTTGGTTGATTGGTTGGTTGGTTGATTGGTTGGTTGGTAGGTTGGTTGGTTGGTTGGTAGGTTGGTTGGTTGGTTGGTTGGTTGGTTGGTTGGATGGTTGTTTTTTTGGCTGGTTGGTTGGTTGGCTGGCTGGTTGGTTGGATGGTTGGTTGGTTGGTTGGTTGTGGTTAGTTGGTTGGTTGTTTTTTTGGTTGGTTGGTTGGTTGGTTGTGGTTAGTTGGTTGGCTGGTTGGTTGGTAGGTTGGTTAATTGGTTGACTGCTTGGTTGGTTGGTTGGTTGGTTGACTGGTTGGCTAATTTGTTGGTTGGTTGGTTGGCTAGTTGGTTGGTTGGTTGGTTGGTTGGTAGTTTGGTTGGTTGGTTAGTTGGTTGGTTGGTTGGTTGGTTGGTTGGTAGTTTGGTTGGTTGGCTAGTTGGTTGGTTGGTTGGTTGGTTGGCTAGTTCGTTGGTTGGCTGGTTGGTTGTGGTTGGTTGGTTGCTTGCTTGGTTGGTTGCTTGGTTGGTTGGTTAGTTGGTTGGTTGGTTGGTTGGTTGGTTGGTTGGTTTGCTGGTTGGTTGGTTGGTCGGTCGGTCGGTCGGTCGGTCGGTCGGTCGGTTGGTTGATTGGTTGGTTTTGTTTTGTTTGTTTTATATGCATATTGTTTCGACTTTCTTGAATTCACATTGTTCTGCTCACGCTGTACAGGCCGTATATTGCTGCACAGTCTGCATACTCCTATCTTTGAGGGCCGTTATTTGCTGGATGTTGTCATGTTTTTCCACAATCCCCCAGACACTGATGTGACTCACAGTATCTTTAACATGCATAGGCTAGGTATGACCTCAGGACCTGGAAATCTTATGGGTTTATGTGCAGGTTTAGGGTTTGTGCCATGATCAGTCTGGATCTTCTCCATCACATGGCGCCTGTGACGTTAGTGCCTATGGAATTCATTCCAAGCCCGGAGATGTGATCTTGAGAAACTGAAACTGAAACTAAGGTGCATATTTGATGTTCTGCAAGCGTGCGAAGGAGGTTTACGTACTAACAAGTCTGCAGACATGATGCCCTGAGACTCTTTGCCAACCGAGCCAGTTGGAACGCTCTTGCTGCCTCATGCATTGAACGACAAGGAAGCGTCAGTTTCACTAGTTAGAAAACACTGGGAAGATTTAACCAGACATAGTAAAAAAATATCTGGGAACGATCATTTCACCAGACGGCAGATGCACATCAGAAATAGCCAGCAGAATCGGCCAAGCCAAAACAACATTCAAGAAGATGGAAAGCATTCTTACCAACAAATGCCTATCAATTGACATCAGGAAGAGAGTTCTTGAATGTTATATAGAACCAATACTGCTGTACGGTTGCGAGGCGTGGACAGTCAACAAGCAAAGCCAGAACAAGATTGAGGCAGCCGAGATGTGGTTTCTTAGAAGGATGTTGAGAGTTCCATGGACAGCAAAGAAAACAAACGAGACAGTCTTGAGGGAGGCAGACACAAGTAGATCATTCATAGGGAAGATTAGGAAAAGGCGGGCAACATTCGTAGGCCATTTTATGAGGAAAGGGGAATTGGAACACCTGGTCACAACGGGAAAGCTGGAGGGAAGGAGAGCACCGGGTAGACCCAGGGAGAAAATACTAGACGAACTTGCAGAGTGGCTGAGGACAGGGAGGGTGGAAGATATGCTTGAGGCAACAAGAGATAGAGACAGATGGAAGTCCATAATCGCCAGCGCCATGCGCAAGGCACTTGATGATGATGATGAGTAAGAACAACAACAACATGAACAACAACAAAATCACTGAAACATATTAGTGTGCAAGATTGTGAGCAGCTTGAAATACCGGTTCTCACAGTATTTGTCAAAGATTGTGAAGACATACTGCTCACATTTGCAAAAAGGTTTGAAACATTTGTTGAAGGAGATTCGGTCGCCCCATGTAGTTCTGCAAGGCTGTTTAGATTTCGGCAGATCTATAGCTAGTAGATGTTTGCATAAATGTTTTACCAGTAACAATAACAAGGAAACTTAGTTCTATGGCGCTTAATCTACTTTAACACTTGAAGCTTACAAGTTTATGAGATATAAATGCACAGATAAGTGAATAAATGCATAGACAAGTGCAAAAATATACATATCTATGAGCGCACATTCCAGCGCTCGCACCGCCGACACACACAAACACACACACATACACTACCACACTGACGCATACACACACACACACACACACACACACACACACACACACACACACACACAACACAACACACGACACTAACACACACACAAACACACATCACACAAACACACACACACACACAC
>JAPXFY010002026.1:17500-22500 GCA_030674185.1 Monoplex corrugatus
ATGTGTCAGTTTCTGTGACCATTATGGTGGCGTAGAAAATGCACACAAAAAATAATGAAAAAAATATTTAAAGATAAATACAAACAAAAAGTCAGCATGAAGGGAAATGCCAAAGAGCGATTACCTTTAAAACAAATAATCGATCAATGGCAGAACCAGACCAAGTGTGTTATGTTTCAGGGAGGAGACATCTGGTATTCTCAACGAGTCCACAGCACCTTCAACACTGCCTGAAACTGGGAAGAGCCAAAAAAAATCCCACAACATTTTTGGACTGACGCTGATTCAAATCCACGACTTTCCAGTCAGCAGCCCATTGGCTAACCACTCCGCCACCTCGACTGATTCTTGTTGTCGTGTTGATAAACAGCTGGAACATTTTCATCAAAGACGTCTGTGAACGGTCTGCAGTCAATAGATGGAACAGTTCCTAAATTGTGTAAGCACAAAATGTGCAACGTCACGTGAAAAGATCCAGTGTCTAATCTTCAAGTTCTGAAACAAGTGTGGATTGCCAGGAACTGAATGCCTGCTCATTAAACGCCTGCTTCGTTCGACAGGACACGTCCATATGGAAGGCAGTCGTATCCCAAAGATAAGCCTTGCAGGGAGCTGAAACAAGGACACTGAGACCAAGACATTCTTCTAAAACGACAGAAGGATAATCTAGAGGCCAACGTCATCAACTGTGGCATCAACATCACAAACTGGGAAAACACTGTTTCCAGACAGTAATGCAAGCAGAGCACTGTCATATTTGAACAGCTCAGAACAACTGCTGTTCAACAAAAGAGGGATGGTGGAAACAGAACCCAAGACCACAGGATTCCTTCCCTTGAATTGCCTGCGGAACTTGAGCCTCAAGATTCGAAACAAGTGTGACTGCCCGCGTTCAAGCAAACAGGAACCAGAAAAAAAAAAAACCACACGAAAAAAAGAATAAGAACGCGTACTTAATACAACAAGACAAGACAGGCGCATTATTTTTGGCCAACTGGCTTTTTTTGTCAAGCCTAAGATCACAAACAAAACACCAGATACAATAATTGGGAGAAAAAGACTGAAACTTCGGCGCTTCTCCTTCTTGTTGTAATAAATACGTGTTCTTATTGTTTTTTTTCGTGTTTTTTTTTTCTGGTTCATGAGCCTCTAGTTAAGTCTTGTATCCCACACGAACACCCACATCAAGCGATGGAGACCGGCGTGACTATTCATATCTTGGATCAGCATGAAAATCCACCATCCATCATCATCATGAAGACAGTGGAACAGACGTCAACCATCCCTAAGAAAGACACAGGGACAACATGAACCAAAAACATGTACCTCATATATTCACATCCCCACTATGTAACGCACACTATCAGTCATACTGTTTGTTGACCTTGCTGTTGTTGATTATGGAGGTATGCCTGGAGAGTGGTGCAAACTTCTTGCCAAGCTGTTCATATCTGTGGGCACGTGCTCCCTGTTTCTGCACGTCTGCACAGATAAAGACAGCAGAAACATCTTTCCGACCTTCTCTGGCTGCTCTGTAGAATCCAAAACAAGTGTGACTGCCCGTGTTCATACAAACAGGAACAAGAAAATAAAACACACACACACACACACACACACACACACACACACACACACACACACACACACACACACACACACACACACACACACACACATACACACACACACACACACACACACACACACACACACACAAACACACACACACACACAAACACACACACACACACAAACACACACACACACACACACACACACACACAACACACACACACACACACACACACACACACACACACACACACACACACACACACACACACACACACACACACACACACACGAAAAAAAAGACTAAGAACGCGTATTTAATACAAGACAAGACAGGCGCAAATTTTCGGGCAACTGGCCTTTGTCAAGCGTAAGATTACAAACAAACAGCAGAGCACCAAAACAAAAAAACAGGAGAAAAAGACTGAAACTTCCTTGCTACTCTGTCCAGTGTGAGAAAAGGACACTAGACACAGCAGCAGGGAAGTTTCAGTCTTTTTCTCCTAATTTTTGTATCTGGTGTTCGATTGTTTGTGATTTTACGCTTGACAAAGGCCAGTTGGCCGAAAATTTGCGCCTGTCTTGTCTTGTTGTATTAAATAAGCGTTCTTATTCTTTTTTTCCGCTTTTTGTCTGGTTCTTGCCTCTTTTGAGTTTTCAGTTTTAGTTTCAGTTTCTCAAGACTTCGTCTCCACGCTCGTAACGAATTCTGTGTTACAGGTGCCATGTGTATGGTGATCATGACACATGCCTTAAGCCTGCACATAAACCCATGATTGAGCCATGGACTCAAGATGTGATGTTTCGAGTTCCAATCTCAGGCTCTAACATAATAACTGACTTGATCGCTGGTCATCTTAATGCTTTAGTCACGTCATTCTGGTGTTTTTGAGTACTGTTTCTCCACATCCCCACATTCTTTCTCCCCATTTCAAGACCTTACCAGCCCACATAGGGTTTTGCTCAGGCTCAGAAAGTCTGTCAGATAAAAGGTGGCAGATTTCGAGGGAGCGCATGTGGAATTGTCCGTGTGCGATTAATACCTCTTGAACAACATCCAAACTCTGAATCTTGCTTCCCCCCCCCCCCACCTATCTCTCTTTCCCTCCCTCTCTCTCTCTCTCTCTGTGCCTCTCTTTCTGTGCCTCTCTCTTTGTGCCTCTCTCTCTCTCTCTCTCTTTCAACCGTCAAAAAATAACCCCAGAATCTGTGTTCAGTACATGTTTCTTGTACCCCAGCCGACCAGTTAGGCCATATCAGGGTTATCCGTGTAACTCGAGATTTAATGTACTGATGTCAACACGCCATGAAATTGATTTGCTCTATCTTAATAAATTATGGACAAATATGAGGTATTACAGATACTGAGTACTGTTCCAACATAATTTTTACATTACATGAATATATGTGATTTTTTTCTCGGCAGAATGCCTTTTATATCTGTATGAAATGTACCCAAATTACTTTTGAAGTTCACATGTATTATGCCCTTCAATAAAGGCCTTGGGCAATACTGAACAAAATTCTTGTATTCGTGTATACGTTCTCTCTGTCTATGTCTCTGTCTCTCTCTTTCTATCTGTCTGTCTCGCTCTCTGTCTGTCTGTCTGTCTCTCTGTCTTTCTGTCTGTCTGTCTGTCTCTCTCTGTCTCTCTCTGTCTTTTTCTGTCTCTGTATCTCTCTGTCTCTGTCTCTTTTTCTTTGTTCCTGTCTCTGTCTCTCTCTGTCTCTATGTTTGTCTCTCTCTGTCTCTCTCTTTGTCTCTCTCTGTGTCTCTCTCTGTCTCTCTGTCTGTCTGTCTGTCTCCCTCTCCCTCTCCGTCTCTCTGTTTCTGTCTGTCTGTCTCTCTCTGTCTCTCTCTGTCTCTTTCTGTCTCTGTATCTCTCTGTCTCTTTCTCTTTGTTCCTGTCTCTGTCTCTCTCTGTCTCTCTGTTTGTCTCTCTCTGTCTCTCTCTTTGTCTCTCTCTCTGTCTCTCTCTGTCTGTCTGTCTGTCTGTCTGTCTCCCTCTCCCTCTCCGTCTCTCTGTCTCTGTCTGTCTGTCTGCCTGTCTCTCTTTCTCTCTCTCTCTCTTCTCTTTTCTTCTCTTCTCTATTCTTCTTCTTCTTCTTCTTTTTCTCTCTCTGTCTCTGTCTCTCTGTCTCTGCCTCTCTTTATCTTTATCTCTCTGTCTCTGTCTCTCTGTGTGTCTCTCTCTGTGTGAGATAGTTTCTAAGTAGACAAACAGCAGCACAACAACAACAACACACACACACACACACACAGATGGCGGCGTGCAGATTCCTTTTTGCTCGTTTCATGAAGGTATCAAAACTGATAGAGGAGCCGCAGTTATCCCATCACCGGCCAGGTATGAAAACATCAAGTGCAACATCACCACGACTACAGCATACACGAATGGCGCGCGCTTCAATGACCGGTGACGAGCGAAAGGTGAGCTCCCCCTTAAGATAAGGCACAGCCCTGGAAATCAGCAGGTGATATTTACGGAGGGAGGAGGCTAGGTGGGTGGAGGACACTAGAGGGTAGCAGTGGGGATTGAGGGGTGGGGGTGGGGATGGGGTGAGGGTGGGGGTGGGGTGCTTTTGATGTTGGTAGTGGTTGTGTTTTTCGTCTTTTGGTGGCTGGCTACCCAACAAACACCATTTTCTTTCAGTATTACGGTTACAAGGCGTCTGTGCAAATCTCACGTTTGCTGAGCAAGACTGGTTTGGGTTTGGGTTTGGGTTTTTTTTTAGTAGAATTATTTCATGCTTCCTTTTATTTTATTTATTTATTTTTTTTGTTGAAAGACGTAGGCAGACTGTATCCTGTTACCTGGGAGGAATGTGTGCGCTAGTGTGCGTGCATGGGTGCGTGCATGGGTGCGTGCATGGGTGCGTGGGTGGGTGCGTGCGTGTATAAGAGAGATAGAGAGAGAGAGAGAGAGAGAGAGAAAGAGAAATAGAGAGAGACATAGACAGATTCGGAGAGAGAGAGAGAGAGAGAGAGAGACAGAGACAGAGACAGAGACAGAGACAGAGAGAGAGAGAGAGAGAGAGAGAGAGGGAGAAAGAGACAGACAGACAGACAGACAGACACAGACACAGATACAGACACAGAGAGAGAGAGAGAGAGAGAGAGAGAGAGAGAGAGAGAGAGAGAGAGAGAGAGAAACCAAAATGTGTTAGCACATTTTTTCAGCTGTTTCTACATGGATCCTTGCCAAATTTGGGTTGAAGGTGTGGACAGCTCAGGAACCGCCAATGCATAAGCTTGAAGGACAAAGTGTCAAGGTCAAGGTCGCACAGACATGAAATGGAATTGAAGTGAAATGAAATGATTCTTTTTTTTCGAACGGTACAGTGCATAGCAAATAAGCCAACTGACATATCTGCTGATCTACGTATTTTAAAACAAAAAAACAAACAAACAAAGAAGATACTGCAAA
>JAPXFY010002027.1:2500-22500 GCA_030674185.1 Monoplex corrugatus
AGACGGGGCGAGTAGAGGTTGGAGTCTTCTTTTGTCCACCTGCACCGTGCTGAATGGGTAGTGTTGCTCTTCCCGATCACAAGGCCGTGACAAGGAAACTACTGGCTCCTTAAGAGGTCTTTCAAAGAAGTGGTCTCCTGGGCCAGTATCGCTTGACTCGTTGCGTTGCGTCATTGAAGCGTGCGTCACAGCCCCTTTCCCGTTAGCCAAGTTAGAGTGGGACTAGTGTTTATTTTCTTCTCAAAAGAAACAATTTGTTGGCGGACAATCTATTGGTACTGTGCCGCCCAGTGATTATCTACGACCTTCCCGGCGTAAAGCGGCTGGATGAATGAGATGTGCTCTTGGTGTCACGCCCTAAGGAACGCTCTCGTCGGCGTCGTTCCATTCGCACTACTACATACATACATACGTACGTCTACGTAGTCCCAGTGGTGTACGGTGGCCAACCAAAACCACGGGGTTGTTAAAACGGCATTTTTGGGACAGCCGTATCTTGGTGTCTCCTGAAGGGATCTGCACCAAACTTGGCAGTCGTGCGCTCCCTTGAAAGGTGCGACATTCAGCGTAGGAGGTGTGCGGGTCCCGGAAGGGGAAGGTGAGAGTCACGCCAAAGATGTTACCGGGGTGTGTCATCAATTACATCCTTCCGACAGTGGCAGCGCTGTGAGCCGGCAGAACAGACATGAGCCCTGCTGCCACGCTGCGCTTGTACAGGACTGCATCACCATTGGTACAGACAAGCCCAACCCCTCCCAACCCACCTCCTTCCCCAACCCCAAATAAAGACAGAAAGGAAGGACTAAATAAAAAACAACAACAGGTACAGTAGAGAACAGAAAGGAAGCCTACGGCAATGGAGACAGGCACACGCGAAGACAGGGAGCTCACCAAGACCATTGCCAGGCACAGTGTTTGTAAGGGAGTCGCTTCCCTTGGACTAGTGCCAACCCAGCATTGGTGACTTTGTTGGATGCTGTTCACATGAGAGGGGGAAGACCGCCTTACCCCAGACGGATGGAGAGACAGGCTACTTACCCGCGAATGCCTGCGCCATCCGAGGTGCTGACTGCGCAGGAGGTTGGATGCTGCTTATTCCAGCGCCGAGACGGGAGTGATGGTAAGAGCAGAATAATAATAATAATTACAATATTAATAATAATAATTACAATATTTATATAGCGCAAAATCTTGATAAAATCAAATCTAAGCGCTGAAGCAGACACACACTCACGCACGCACGCACGCATGCACGCACACACACACAAACGCACACACACACACACAACACACACACGCATGGCTATAAATGGGGAGAAAGAATAAAAGCAATAAAAGCAAGAATAAAAGCAATGGAAAATTATAGAGCATAGCATATACAATTATATATTATAACCATGTGATTCCCCTCCGAGCGGAGATAGGCTGCAGAGGGGGGGGGGGGGTTGAGTGAGGTTAGGATTTTATGTGGAGGAGAAAAGGTGAGTTTTGAGAGCGGACTTGAAGGAGACAAAAGTAGGTTGCTGACGGACTGAGAGAGGAAGTTTGTTCCAGGAGAGTGGACCAGAAACAGAGAAGGCTCGTGGACCATAGGTATTGAGCTTAGTGCGTGGAAAGCGAAAAGTCAGGATCGGAAGCAGAGCGGAGGGTACGTGAGGGAAGATAGATCTCAAGTAGGCTTGACAGGTAATCGGGGGCTGCGTTATTGAGGCTTTTGTAGCACATGGTGTCTAGTTTGTACTGTATGCGCTTTGATACAGGGAGCCAGTGAAGTTGTGCCAGGAGAGGAGATATGTGGTCAGCTTTTTTCTTTTTGAGTACAAGGCGTACAGCATTGTTTTGAATGCGCTGTAGGATGTGAATGGTGGAGGCAGGAAGACCAGACAGGAGTGAATTGCAATAGTCAATGCGAGACATTATGAAGGAGAGAACGAGTTTTGCAGTTGTTTCGACAGAGAGATACTTCCTGATCAGCCTTATACGATGGAGATGATAGTAGCAAGATCTGGTAGTTTGAGAAACAAAGTTGTTCATGGAGAGGGTAGAGTCAATGCAGACACCAAGGTTTTTAGCTGAATCAGAAATTGGGACTGATGTGTTACATAATGGGAGAGAAAGAGGAGGCAGCTGAGAAAGTTTCTGACGGGTACCAATGAGGATAGCTTCTGTCTTGTCGTCATTAAGCTGAAGTTTGTTGAACGTCATCCAGTTCTTAATGTCCGAGTAACACTCAGTGGTGCGAGTCAACAGGCGCTGTATATTATCAGGTGAGTCACTGTCTTGAAGTTGGGTGTCATCAGCATAGAAGTGGTGTTTTATAGAGTGGGAGTTGATGATGGTGGACAGGGGGGAGGTGTAAAGAGTGAAAAGAACAGGGCCAAGGACAGATCCTTGTGGAACACCACAGGTCAGGTATGCAGGTTGAGAGTAAGTGCCATTGATGAGAACGGTTTGTTTTCTGTTTGATAGGTATGAAGTGAACCAGGACAGAGCAATGTCAGAGATGCCAAAAGTATGATGAAGTCTAGAAAGGAGAATATCATGATCAATGGTATCAAAGGCTGCAGACAGATCAAGGAGTGTGAGGAGAGAGACTTTGCCAGTATCAGTTGTAAGGAGGAGATTGTTGAGAATGTGTAGTAGGGCAGTTTCAGTGCTATGGCACTGGCGGTAGGCTGACTGGAAAGGATTGAGGAGATTGATGGCAGACAAGTGAGAGTTCAGCTGGTTGAGGACGACTTTTTCAAGGAGTTTTGACAAGAAAGAGAGATTAGAGATAGGCCGGTAATTTTTCAGTTCATTTGGGTCTAAATTGTGTTTCTTGAGGAGAGGGTGAACAATAGCAGACTTGAAAGAATCTGGGACAGTTCCAGTTTGAAGAGAAGTGTTGATGATGTCAGTGATGAATGGGAGGAGAGTAGGGAGACAGTCGGAGTAGAGAGAACCTGGAAGAGGATCCAGTTCGCAGGTTTTGAACGACATGGATCTGATTGTGTTGAAAATTTCTTCTTGTGAGACTGGGGTAAAAGTAGTAAGAGGTGTGCCAGAGAAGGAAGGGTCAGGTGGGCATGGTTGAAAGGGTGTCCTGTCAAGCCTGTCACGAAGAGTTTGTATTTTGGTGGTGAAATACTTGGAGAATACAGATGGGAGTTCTTCATTTTATGTTTTGTTGGGAGAGGTAAATCTTTTCGTGTGCCAAGGAGATGATTCATGGTTGTAAAGAGTTAGGAAATAGCTTGTTTTTGCTGATGCAATGAGGGTGGATCTTTTGTTTTAGAGGCTTGGAAAAGTT
This sequence comes from Monoplex corrugatus, assembly GCA_030674185.1. Lineage (NCBI taxonomy): Eukaryota > Metazoa > Mollusca > Gastropoda > Littorinimorpha > Ranellidae > Monoplex > Monoplex corrugatus. The sequence goes on from JAPXFY010002027.1 coordinate 5,793, forward strand.
GCCTGTGTACAGTGAGTTTGGAGTTGCGCCAGCGGCGCTCTGCTCTGCGGCGGCACGTTTTGCACAGGCAATCTCATGAGTGAGCCAGGGGGTAGGGGGGCGGTCAGGTAAAAGACGGGTTTTGGCTGGAGCATGAGTGTCCAGAAGATGGTGGAGAGTAGTATAGAATTCATCGGCAAGGTTATGTGACTTTTCAGAAAGGAGACGGGAGGCATCAGATGAAAATGTGGAGAGGTCGATAGATTTGAGATTGCGTCGAGTCACTGTGCGCATGGTACGGGAAGGAGGAGAAATGTCGAGAGAACAGAGAATTGCAGAGTGGTCAGATGGAAGGGCTGAAGTTAGACGGGTAGAAAGAACTAAGCAGTTGTCAGTAGCGGAATTGTGGTGATCACGAGAAATGATCCAGTCAAGAATGTGACCTTTTTGATGGGTTGGTTCAGAAATGTGTTGAGTCATATTGTGATTGGACAGAGAGTTGATGATATGTCTTGTGTCATAACGGTGAGTGTTGTCATAGTGGACATTGATGTCACCTAGAATGATGAGATTTCCAGGTAAGAGGCAGTAGTGGTCAAACAATTGGTCAAAGTCAGAGAGAAACGTGGATGTGGTGAGTTTGTTGGCAGAGCTAGGTGGGGGTCGATAGACACAGGAGAAGGTGATGGGGTGAGGGGTGGATTGGAAGGATACTTCAACGTGCTCGAAAGAAGGATGGGAGAAAGGCAGAGACTGCGAGAAAGACAGGCGGGAATGGAGCGAGTCGTTGTAGAGGATGGCGATACCGCCACCTCGGGATGAGCGATGGAAAGAAGCAAGCTGTAACCACTCGGAGTGAGGCTAGCAGAAGAAAGCCATGGATGGGATCTGCAGGTGAGGAAGTAGGGAGGGAGCGAGCGAGCGAGCACTGTGCACAAGGCAATGAGTGGCAATTAATGTGACTGCGATCGATTGCACACACACACACACCACACACACACACCACACACACACACACACACTCACACACACACACAACACACCACACACACACACCACACTCACTCACACACACACACGCAAAAAGACACAGACATGGGACAGCTCTGATACATAGAGGTAAAAGATACAGGATAAAAGCAAACATGAAAAAAGACCTTGTTTCTACATGATCCTTTGGCGTACAGACGACGACGTTTCCAGCAGGCCAGGCCCGTCTTGTCAAGTGAAAGAGAAGTGGACACTAAACTGACAGAGCATTGAACATTGAGGGAACAGGGTCGACTGAGAGTTACTCAGGATAGGCAATAGAGAAATGATGCAGTTGAAAGGTAACTGAAAGTGACAGAGCACAACTCAAAAAAGAAATATTACAACTAAAAAAATGTTTTTAAAACTACAAAAAGGGATGTGACACGCAGCAGCAGATGTTTGAAGGTTTTGTCCCTTTGGAAGGTGATGGATGAGTGGTGGTTTGGAAATATGTCTCTGTTTCTGGTCCACTTTCCTGGAACAAACTTCCTCTCTCTGTCCGTCAGCAACCTACTTTTGTCTCCTTCAAGTCCGCTCTCAAAACTCACCTTTTCTCCTCTGCATAAAATCCTGACCTCACTCATCCCCCCTCTGTAGCCTGTCTCCACTCGGAGGGGAATCACATTGTAATATATATTTGTATATAATATGCTCTCTATAATTTTCCATTCCTTTTATTCTTTTCCCCATTTATAGCCATGTGTAAGTGTGTGTGTGCGCGCGTGCGTAAGTGTATGTTCAGCGCTTAGATTTGATTTTTATCGAGATTTTGCGCTATATAAATATTGTAATTATTATTATTATTAAAATGTTGCAGTTGAAGATATTTGAGTGAAAGAGAAACAATACATAGTTATGCAGTAATTTCATTACATATCTATATATAAATATATATGTGTGTGTGTGTATAGAGAGAGAGAGTGAGAGAGAGAGAATATTATATATATGTTTTATTAATTTCCATGATATATATATTTTGTGTGTGTGTGTGTTCTTGGACGACGTGGGCTGGCGTGTTGTGTTGTAGTGTTTTTGTGTGTTGTTGGTTGCAATGCAGCAGTGGAGACACATGGAGCAGGCAGGCAGTGGGTGATTGTTGTTGTTTGTTGTTGTTGTTGTGTGGCTCTGCTTGTTGATAATAGTTGGTTGAGTTGTGAAGTGCAGCATGAGGGTAGATAGGAGGGGCGTGGGTGTGCCTGCTTACCTGGCCGTTGCCAGTGGACTTGTGTAGCCTGTTACATGTCCAGTGCCGTAACTGGTATACTTGGCAGCCTGTCCAAGTCAACACACACACACACACACATACACACACACACACACACATATACACACACATACACACACACACACACACACACACACACGCACACACACACATACACAAACACAGACACACACACACTCAGACTCAGACACAGACAGACTCAGACTCAGACTCAGACTCAGACACAGACTCAGACTCAGACTCAGACTCAGACTCAGACTCACAGTCAAACTCACACACACACACTCACACTCACACTCACTCTCACTCACACTCACATTCTCACACACAGAGAAACAGCTGTCTTGAGCGGGTTATATCTACGACCTAACCGTGACATCATGCCCCGTGACGTGACGTCAGCATGCAGCCAACCACGCGCGCCGAGTGTTGTGTGTGACCATAGGGGGAGGAGCGGCTTCGGCTGAGAAGCACTGTATACACATCCTGGTCACGCCTGGCTGCTTGACACGGTGACACGACCGTCCGGGCAGCCGCCCCTTTGACGTGATTGGCCCTGGTTTAATTGCCTACCGTTGAGGCCTGGCCTGGCCGCCACCCTATAAGAAGACGGGGCGGGTAGAGGTTGGAGTTTCTTTTGTCCACCTGCACCGTGCTGGATGGTTAGTGTTGCTCTTCCCGATCACGAGGCCGTGACCAGGTCACTACTGGCTTCTTAAGAGGTCTTTCAAAGAAGTGGGCTCCTGGGGCACTACCGCTCGACTCGTTGCGTTGTGTCACTGAAGCGTGCGTCACAGCCCCTTTCCCGTTAACCAAGTTAGAGTGGGACTAGTGTTTATTTTCTTCTGAAAAGGAAATTTGTTGGCGGACAATCTATTGGTGCTGTACCGCCCAGTGATTATCTACGACCGTCCCGGCGTAAGCGGCTGGATGACAGATGTCCTCTTGGTGTCACGCTCTAAGGAACGCTCACGTCGGCGTCGTTCCATTCGCACTACTACATACATACATACGTACTACGTAGTCCCAGTGGTGTAAGGTGGCTAACCAAAACCACGGGGTTGTTAAAACGGCATATTTGGGACAGCCGTATCTTGGCGTCTCCTGAAGGGATCTGCACCAAACTTGGCAGTCGTGCGCTCCCTTGAAAGGTGCGACATTCAGCTAGGAGGTGTGCGGGTCCCGGAAGGGGAAGGTGAGAGTCACGCCAAAGATGTTACCGGGGTGTGTCATGATTTACATCCTTCCGACAGTGGCAGCGCTGTGAGCCGGCAGCACACACATGTGCCCTGCTGCCACGCTGCGCTTGTACAGGACTGCATCACCATTGGTACAGACAAGCCCAACCCCTCCCCAACCCCCCTCCTTCCCAACCCCAAATAAAGACAGAAAGGAAGGACTAAATAAAAAAACAACAAAAACAACAAGTACAGTGGAGAACAGAAAGGAAGCCTACAGCAATGGAGACAGAAAGACAGGGAGCTCACCAAGACCATTGCCAGGGAGTCGCTTCCCTTGGACTAGTGCCAACCCAGCATTGGTGGCTTTGTCTGTTGGATGCTGTTCAGATGGGAGGGGGAAGACCGCGTTACGTCAGACTGTTAGCTTGATGCAAAGGACGTAGGGTGGTGGTTAACAGGAAATGGTACAAGAGCACAAGCCACTGTTGAATGAGCACTGTAATGCACTGTTTGCACAGGGATGGAGAGACAGGGTACTTACCCGCCAATGCCTGCGCCGGCCGAGGTGCTGACTGCGCAAGAGGGTGGATGCTGCTGATGACAGCGCTAAGACGGGAGTGATGGTAAGAGCAGAAGAAAGCCATGGATGGGATCTGCAGGTGAGGAAGGTAGGGATGGAGGGAGTGAGCGAGCACTGTGCACAAGGCAATGAGTGGCAATTAATGTGACTGCGATCGATTGCAGACACACACACACACACGCACACACGCGCACGCGCACACACAAAAAGATACAGACAGGGAGAGCTCTAATACACAGAGGTAAAAGATACAGGGTAAAAGCAAACATGAAAAAAACCTTGTTTCTACATGATCCTTTGGCTTACAGACGACGACGTTTCCAGCAGCCCAGGTCGTCTTGTCAAGTGAAAGAGAAGTGGACACTAAAATGACAGAGCATTGAACTATAACTATAAAAAGGGATGTGACACGCAGCAGATGTTTGAAGGTTTTGTCCGTTTGGAAGGTGATGGATGAGTGGTGGTTTGGGAAATATGTCTTGTAACTGTTGCACTTGAAGATATTTGAGTGAATTTTTTTTTTTAAAACTACAAAAAGGGATGTGACACGCAGCAGCAGATGTTTGAAGGTTTTGTCCGTTTGGAAGGTGAAGGATGAGTGGTGGTTTGGGAAATATGTCTTGAAAATGTTGCAGTTGAAGATATTTGAGTGAAAGAGAAACAATACATAGTTATGCAGTAATTTCATTACATATCTGTATATATATATATATATATATATATATATAGTGTTAGTGTGTGTGTGTGTGTGTGTGTGTGTGTGTGTGTGTGTTATAGAGAGAGAGAGTGAGAGAGAGAGATATTTTATGTCCATTATATACATGTTTTATTAATTTCCATTGTATATATATTTTGTGTGTGTGTGTTCTTCGAGGACAATCAATTGCTACTGTGCCGCCCACACACATGGAGCAGGCAGGCAGTGGGTGATTGTTGTTGTTTGTTGTTGTTGTTGTGTGGCTCTGCTTGATGATGGTTGGTTGAGTGGTAAAGTGCATCATGAGGGTAGATAGGATGGCGTGTGGGTGTGCGTGCTTGCGTGCCCGTTGCCAGTGACTTGTGTAGCCTGTTACATGTCAGTGCCAGTAAGTGGTATACTTGGCACCGTGTCCAAGTGGAGACACACAAAGACACACACACACAAACACATATACACAGAAAGAGAGAGAGCGGTTGATATCTATGACGTACCCGTGACATGCTGCCCCTGTGACGTGCCGTCAGTCGTAGCCTACCTACAGCCAAGCACGCTTGCCCATTGTTGTGTGTGAACACAGGGGAGAGGCGGGTACGGGTGAGAAGCACTGTTTACACATTGTGGTCAGGCCTGCCTGCTTGACACGGTGAAACGAGCGGCCGGGCAGTCGCCCCCGGTGATGTGATTGGTCCTGGTTTAATTGCCTTCCGTTCAGGCCTGGCCTGGCCGCCAGCCTGTAAGAAGACGGGGCGGGTAGAGGTTGGAGTCTTTGGCAAATTTGTCGATGGTTAGTGTTGCTCTTCCCAATCACGTGGCCGTGACCAGGACTTCTTAAGAGCTCTTTGAAAGAAGTGGGGTCCTGGGGCAGTATCGCTTGACTCGTTGTGTTGCGTCATTGAAGCGTGCGTCACCGTCCCTTTCTCGTTAGTCAAGTTAGGGTGGGAGTAGTGTTTATTTTCTTCTTAAAAGAAACAATTTGTTGGCGGACAATCAATTGGTACTGTGCTGCCCAGTGATTATCTACGACCTTCCCGGCGTAAGCGGCTGGGTGAATGAGATGTGTGCGTGGCGTCACGCCCTAAGGACCGCACTCGTCGGCGTCCTTCCCTTCGCACTACTACATACATACATACGTACTACGTAGTGCCAGTGGTGTACGGTGGCCAACCAAAACCACGAGGTTGTTAAAGGGCATTTTTGTGGACCGCCTCCATGACGGAACAGAGTACCCGGACCTGTGGAGTACCATGAGCGTCTCTGATAAGATCCATACTGGCTGCGGGGAACCGCAGTTAGATATGGGCTATACTCGGTCGGAGAAGACAGCGAACAGGTCCGCCATATAAATCATGGAGAAAGTTTGTCGATTTTTCTACAGAGCTGGCAACTCGGTAAACTGCTATGGGAGTAGGGTATGGGAGCATGGACGGCACCCGCCCAGGACCTCTCCCATTAGGTGCACGGAGGAGCAATGGTGCGACGATCCCGTGTACCACGGACTTGGGCCAAGGACAACCCTGACTCACAGACCTATGGAGTCCCGTTCCCTGGTTTCGCGTTATCGGCCTGCGGACGGGACATATCCACCTTGTCTACCCACCCTGTGCTATTCCAAGAAGGGTGGGTGGAAAGACTATCTTGGTCGACAGACCAGACTACATGAAGACGTCGGAGAAGCCACCATCGATGAAACAGTAGAGGTCAATAAGATCGACCTCGAAGAAAGAAAAGGTGGCTTCTCCATCCTCATACCGTCCACGGCCTGGACTTGCGAATTATGCAACAAAAGGGAATTCGCAACGCTACGCAAGTTAGCTGGCCACTTTCGTGACCAGCACAAGGGCATAGAGCTCATTTTCAGGTGTCGTAGATGTGGGCGCGGAGGGAACCTGCATGGTGTGGAGGTTCATGCAGGAAAGTGCAGGGGGCACATTTGCATGCCAATGCCCGACTCGCATCCCCATCAATGTGAGTCATGCCCAATGACATTCACGACAAAGATTGGTTTGGGGCAGCATATTCGCCATAGGCACCCGTGTCTGGCGAACGCAAAGCGCATTGCCGCTCCTGTGGTAGAGAAGGAGAAGAAGAGGACTGCCAGAGCGGTAGGGAAAACACCACTCTGGAATGAAGACTCTTCTAGAGCCCTGGCCTTGATTCTGAAGGAGACCGGACAGGGAAGAGGACACCTGGAGCGAGTGCGGGTGAGAATGGAGCAGATTGGATATGCCTTCACTGTCAAACAGATCTCTGACAGAAAGAGATCGAAGGCTTACCAGAAGATCTCCGGTTCCTGCACTCGCTCAGAAGGCACAATTGAACCTCCAAGTCCCACCAGGGTCTACTCTACCCTGAGCGTGCAACCCAAAGTTGGCATGAAGACCCCAGTCTCACATCTATACACTGAAGCGATGTTGAGTGACCCGACCCGTAGCAAGGCTATGGACATTTTAAGGAAGGTAGAGGATGGCGAGGATGATGACGGAGCTATGCTCGACATACTGAGTGAACTCTCCGCTGCTCTGCAGAAAGAACCCTCTGGGGGCGGGCATGGGGCCGAACGCGAGAGGCTCCGTCGTGGGAAACCCCGGAGGTCCAAGAAGTGGAGTAAGAGGGCGAACCAGAAAGCCAACAAGTACCGCGCCTTGCAGCAAAGTTGGCAGTCGAACAGACGCAATGCCATCCGGACCGTCCTCGATGACCAACATACGGCCGATGTGACATTCCCCCGGCAAAGGTAGAGCAGGCCTACAAGGAAAGGTTTGAGAGGCAGTCTCCCGGAGTGGAATTGAACATCTTTCCACCGCCCCGGCGTGGAGTCACAGACGAAGGGCGTGACGTCTTGGGCCAGCCAATAACATCAAAAGAGGTCATTAAAGCTTTAAAGGACACCAAAGCAATGACGGCAGCTGGTCCAGATGGGGTAGCGGCCCATCGAATAAAGGCAAAGTGTGGGGACGGGATCCTCCTGTCGATTGTATTTAACATCTGGTACATGACCAAAAAGATTCCGTCATACCTAAAGGAGGCCCGCAGCATCCTGCTTCCTAAAAAGAAGCAGGGGCTGGATGACATAGGGAATTGGCGACCGCTAACAATCGGCAGCGTCCTCACACGCCTTTATGCCAAAATTCTGGCAAAGCGCCTTTCTGATGCCGTACCCCTGAACCCGATTCAGAGAGGGTTCATCCCAGCCCCTGGGGTGAGTGAGAAACACCATCCTCCTCAAGCGGATCATCAGAGAGGCCAAAAAGAAGAAGGGAACATTAGCGGTGGCCTTTCTGGACTTGGCCAAAGCTTTTGACACTGTTTCACATGACCTAGTCCGGAAAGGAATGGAGAGGTTTGGGATCACGCAGCACCCCTGTGGGGTGATCGAGGATTTGTACGAAGGTGCAACGACTCGAGTCACAGTCAGAGGGGGTGTGACGGGTCCCATACAGATACGGAGTGGAGTCAAGCAAGGTGACCCACTTTCGCCTGTCCTCTTTGACATAGCGATGGACCCTCTCTTCTGCCTATTGGAGGAAGAAGGCGTAGCTTGGAAAGCAGGACGAGGAACACCAGTCGTGGCCATGGGATACGCGGATGACACAGCAGTGCTCAGTCGAACGCAAGATGGGATGCGTCGGAATCTGAGACTTGTGTCCCGCTTCTGCGACGCGGTCGGACTGCAATTGAACGTGAACAAAAGCTGCGCCTTTCTTGTGAAATCCACGGGCAAAACTTTCACGGTCAATGATGATGACCCCTTTCTGGCCAATGAGCAACCAGTCCCATGGGTTGCGCCCGACCAGAAAACGACATACCTCGGTAAGCAGTTCGGTCCCTGGATTGGCCTGGAGCGTCCTGAACTGGTGGATCAGATCAGGGTATGGGGCGAAAGAATCCGGAAGGCACCGCTTAAGCCAGAACAAAGATTGGAAATCTGGCGGGACACCGTGCTTCCGAGACTCGCCTCAGCCCTGATCAACACCGAAGCTCCAAAAACGCATATGTGTGAGCTGGATTCGTTGGTCCGCAGGGAGGTTAAGCTTTGCTTGCACCTCCCAGAGCAAACAACGAATCATCTGTTCTACACACCACTGCGAAGAGGGGGTCTAGGGCTGATCGAGCTAGTGACTCATGTCCCGAGGTGTGAGGATAAGATCCTAAAGGGCATGGTGGACTCCACTGATGAATACATCGTCCGTTTAGTGGAGGCCCTTGGGATCCCTCAAGAGTCGTTGACCGTGACTTCCCCTGCCAGAGCGAATACCCACCACAAAGAATGGGCCCAACAGCCAGTGCAGGGGAAGGGAGTCGTCAACTGGGCCTACCATCCTGCTGCCAACCACTGGCTGAAGGGCAGGACATATTCGAGTGGCGAGTTCACCGCCGCATTACAGCTCCGTACCAGTACGTACCCAACAAGGGAAGTCATGGCCAGGTTTACTCCTGGCCTGACCGCTACGTGCCGTCGATGTGGTCAAACCACAGAGATGGTTGGACATATTTCTGGAGCGTGTGCGGTGGTGAAAAAAGCGAGAATTAAACGCCATGAATCGGTGTGTTCTGTCCTCGCGAAAAAGGTGGCAGGAGTAGGCTGGAAGGTCCACTGGGAGCCTACCTTCATAGTTGAGGCTCTGCCCTACGACCAGATCTTGTCTTGGTGCGAAGGGACACTGCCATCCTAGTTGACCCCACCGTCGTATGGGATGGCAGCAAAGAGGACCTGGCGAAAGCCAGACGGGCCAAGGCAACCAAGTACCAATGCCTTGCACCGGCCCTAATTGACCGATACTTGCCCGACGTGAAGGCACCAAAAGTCCTCATAGAAGGATTGCCCGTCGGAGCAAGAGGGGGCTGGTGCAAGAGCAACGACTGGCTCCTGAGACAAATGAACATCAGCCGAAAGGCTGGTGCCAAAGCACTGTCTCTTAGAGCCCTGGGGGGGACGATTCGTCTCCTCCAAATTTTCATGGATATGTCCTTTACGCGGGCCGCCTAAAGATAGTACTCGCTACACCTTTTGTGTCTCTCTCACAGCGAAGATAGGTAGTCCAGCGTGTCACGAAAACGAGACTGCCCACCCGGGGCTGAAAGACGGGGAACGAGGAAGTTTTGATCTTCCTCCAAGCTAATTAGCCAAATGCCTCGTCATCTAATTAGTGACGCGCATGAATGGATTAACGAGATTCCCACTGTCCCTATCTACTATCTAGCGAAACCACAGCCAAGGGAACGGGCTTGGCGGAATCAGCGGGGAAAGAAGACCCTGTTGAGCTTGACTCTAGTCCGACTTTGTGAAGAGACATGAGAGGTGTAGCATAGGTGGGAGCGCCTGCGACCTTGAAATACCACTACTTTTATCGTTTCTTTATTTATTCAAGGTTGTCATAGCCGAGGGGTGGCAATGGGGACAAGCTCCCATTGTCTATAAAATGCCCCTCACGGCGTGCGTCTCCAATAGCCTCTGACAACTAAGTCCAGCTCCTAGCCTGCTCACGTGGCTTAGATATAAGCCTGGCGGAACTGCTACTACTGATAGGAGAAGGGGTGAAGGCGGGTTACTGGCGCCTGAAAACCAATGCTTTGGGTAGATGGGGCTCATCAGTCTGGGAAGACAGCTCATCTAAGAGAAGGAAAACTCTGATTTCAAACCTCCGCTGCCTTGCGGCCATACCCACTCATAGGAAAGGCTTCGGGAGTCAACCCTGAGGAAAAATCCGGAGTCGGAGTCCCTAAGGCAGTTCGCCGTTGTCTACAACCTCGTTCTGGCAACTCCTGCATTGCCCCTGGTACCAGGCGTACAGGCCTCCGTCTTTCCCCTGGATTCTACTAGTGGCGAGGAGAGGGGGGATCTGCTGCATGGGCAACAGCTCGTCCTCCATATTCACTTGCCCAGGCCTGCACCTGGAGAGGTCACTCCAGCTTCGCTGGTAACACAGCATCGACACTCAAGAATCGGCCTGCACAACCACAGCAGAAAGTGCACGTCATGACCACAACGCCTCCTGGTGCAGACTATCATCTCCTGAGATGTACAGAGGCCGACGATTTTTTGGCCAGCCGTATCTCGGCGTCCCCTCAAGGGATCTCCACCAAACTTGGCAGTCGTGCCCTCCGTTGAAAGGTGCGACATTCAGCCTAGGAGGTGTGCAGGTCCTGGAAGGGGAAGGTAAGAGGCATGCCAAAGATACATAGAGGTAAAAGATACAGGGTAAAAGCAAACATGAAAAAAGACCTTGTTTGTACATGATCCTTTGGATTATAGACGACGACGTTTCCAGCAGCCCAGGCCGTCTTGTCAAGTGAAAGAGAAGTGGACACTAAAATGACAGAGCATTGAACATTGAGGGAACAGGGTGACAGAGTTACTCAGGATAGGCAATATAGAAATGATGCAGTTGAAAGGTAACTGAAAGTGACAGAGCACAACTGAAAAGAAATATTACAACTAAAACAATTTTTTTTAAAACTACAAAAAGGGATGTTACACGCAGCAGATGTTTTGTCCGTTTGGAAGGTGATGGATGAGTGGTGGTTTGGGAAATATGTCTTGTAACTGTTGCACTTGAAGATATTTGAGTGAAATTTTTTTTTTAAAACTACAAAAAGGGATGTGACACGCAGCAGCAGATGTTTGAAGGTTTTGTCCCTTTGGAAGGTGATGGATCATTGGTGGTTTGGGAAATATGTCTTGAAACTGTTGCACTTGAAGATATTTGAGTGAAAGAGAAACAATACATAATTATGCAGCAATTTCATTACATATCTGTATATATATATATATATATATATATAATATTGTGTGTGTGTGTGTGTGTGTGTGTGTGTGTGTGTGTATAGAGAGAGTGAGAGATATATATATATATATATTTGTCCATTATATATATGTTTTATTAATTTCCATTGTATATATATTTTGTGTGTGTGTGTGTTCTTCGAGGACAATCAATTGCTACTGTGCTGCCCACACACATGGAGCAGGCAGGCAGTGGGTGATTGTTGTTGTTTGTTGTTGTTGTTGTGTGGTTATGCTTGTTGATGATGATTAGTTGAGTGGTGAAGTGCAGCATGAGGGTAGATAGGATGGCGCGTGGGTGTGCGTGCTTGCGTGGCCTTTGCCAGTGACTTGTGTAGCCTGTTACATGTCGATGGGCAGTACCTCGTATACTTGGCAGCCTGTCCAAGTCCACACACACGCACACACACACACACACACACACACGCACACACACACACACACACACAAAGGCATATACACACAGAAAGAGAGAGATCTGGCGAGGGCGGGTGGTATCTACGACCTAACCGTGACATTATGCACCTGTGACGTGCCGTCAGTCGTACCCTACCTGCAATCAACTACGCTTGCCCATTGTTGTGTGTGAGCACAGGGGAGGGGCGGGTATGGGTGAGAAGCACTGTTTACACATGCTGGTCATGCCTGGCTGCTTGACACGGTGACACGAGCGGCCGGGCAGCCGCCCCGGTGACATGGTTGGCCCTGGTTTAATTGCCTACCGCCTGGCCTTGCCGCCACCCTGTAAGAAGACGGGGAGGTTGGAGTCTTCTTTTGTCCACATGCACCGTGCTCAATGGTTAGTGTTGCTCTTCCCAATCTCGCGGCCGTGACAAGGACACTACTGGCTTCTTAAGAGGTCTTTCAAAGAAGTGGGGTCCTGGGGCAGTATCGCTTGACTCGTTGTGTTGCGTCATTGAAGCGTGCGTCACCGCCCCTTTCCCGTTAGCCAACTTAGGGTGCGAGTAGTGTTTATTTTCTTCTGAAAAGATCTGTTATAAATAAGCAATTTTCCTTGTGTTGTGGTTAAACTTGAACAGACTAAAATGGACAAAATGAATGAAGCTTGTCTTTAAGGAAATTGCTGTTGCAGTGTTGTTGAAACCTGCACAGGTTACGAGCTATATGAAAACAATTCAATCTTAGCGTTTAGTTGTGATTCCAGAATAATGTTAAAAATTACTGTGCTCTCTGTCACAGGGGAAGAATTTACTCTAGAAGCATTTCTTTGATCACTGTCTTGTGATGGGGGCGTCACAGTTAAAATCCATTTATTATGGTGTTGGCTGTTTTGAGAATTTATATGTGTAAGCAGATAACTGGATAAATGAACATTTCATTAAGTGACAGCTGCACAATCAGGACATATTAAAAGTGAGACAAAAGACAGACCTCAGTTTATTACTACAAGTGCTTCATGTATGCAGTTATCATTATTTGGTTAGAATACACACAATAAATGAAATATGAGTAGTTTACAGTTCTGTCTTTGTAAATGGTTGCAGATAGATTATGTTGTAGCATGGTGAAGGCTTTTGGTGTATTATAATTTCTGCATTTTGTTGATCAGCAAGCATGGTCATCTTTTTATTGTTAATGTTTACTTCTGTCTAGAAAATTTCAAATGCTTGTGCAGTAGAGTTTACCAGTTCGTGTATAAACGGTTACTTTTCTGAAGTATGTTTGTGAAAGAGTTGTTACTGTCTGGCTTTAATAACATAATGGCTTTAATAACAACTTTGTATAATTGAAAATTAAGAGATGGGTAGGGGAAACCTTACAGGTGTGTGTTCTTTTCAAATGTATGTACTGTGATCATCATAGCAAAGACTTTTCATGTTCAGTTGGGAGAAATGGTGAGTCACCTTCATCCTATTCCCATGCTCCTGTTTGTAAAACTTCACTGTGTGATTGTTAGTATGGTTTCTGAATGACAGTCACCATGAAATACGAACCAGAAAAATACAAAAAATAGAATTAGAACATGTGTTTGGTTTATCTACACAAGACAGGTGTGAATTTTCAGCCAGCTGGCCTATGTCAAATGTATAGAAAAGACTGCAAAGAATAAATGTGCAACACTTAACACATAATGAAACAATAGACAATTTCCCAAACAATGCATCTGCCATTTTCTCCTGCCTGGCAATACGTTTGGGAAGTTGTCTGGTGTGATTTTTGTTGTTGTTTTTATTTGGTGCTAAACGTTGTGCATTTATTCTTTGTTGTATTTTGTGTATGCTTGACAGAGGTCAGTTGGCTGAATATTTGCGCCTTTGTTTAGTTTTATTAAACACATGTTCTGATTCTGTGTGTGTGTGTGTGTGTGTGTGTGTGTGTGTGTGTGTGTGTGTGTGTGTGTGTGTGTGTGTGTGTGTGTGTGTGTGTATGTATGTGTGTGTGTGTGTGTGTGTGTGTGTGTTCTTTCTTTTTGTTGTTGTTGTTGTCAGTATGGTTGTTTGCTGCCTTTGGTCTGTCAGTTTCAATTATGTCATCATGGCATGCTTAATTTTTGTGTTAATGTATGTGTGTGTATGTGTGTGTGTGTGTGTGTGTGTGTGCGTGGTGTTTGATTTCATGGTTTAATATCAATTCAATCTGTTTCTTTTTACAAAATTGACTGAAATTGTTGCTGATGTGATCATTGTTCTTATGTATGCTTTCTATAGTATTGATATGACTAAATAAATGTGTTTTTTTATTCAGTAGATGATGTCTATTACACAAACGTTGTTTTTTTTTTTTTGTAAGAATTTTTAAATTGGTAGATGTTGGTTTTAAGAGAAACTGGTTCTTTTGCTTCTTGTAGATGTCAGTTTTAACCCTTTGTCTCCTGCACCCTGTCCACCAGCATCCTGCATTATCAACCATGCTAGCAATGCAGAAACGTAACCCTTTGACTCCGTCACCCTATGCACCAGCTTCCTGCAGGGAGTCAAAGGATTAAGTTTTTGCAGTTGATGGATAGGGTGTAGGTGTCAAAGGGTTAAGGAAACTGGTTCTTTTGCTTCTTTTGGTTGATTTTCTTGTGTGACATGCTTTAGCATTTCCCTATGAATATGAAAATCAGAAAATGTATATGAATGAAACAAACATGTTTTCTGTCGGGTTAGGGTAACAAAGGATGGAATGCATGTTGTGATAGTGGTAGTGTTGTTGATATGTTATGGTGGGTTGTGGACTGTGGTATCTATCATTATGGTGGTTGTTTATTGACAGCATTTGGATCTGTACAGCAATAAACAAACCTACATGTTTGAACATCTTGCTCAGTTTGTATATGTTGCACGATTTACGTTTATTCCACATGTTATGAAAAATGAAGAATACTGTACTTGTAAATACATACACATTTTTTTCTCAAAGGAACACGCTCACACATGCACACATCCATAGACAGACAGACAGACAGGCAGACAGACAGACAGACACAGACACACACACACTCACACATCCATAGACAGACAGACACACACACACAACAAACACACACTCACACATCCATAGTCAGGAGACAGACAGACAGACACACACAATACACACACATACACATACACACACTCACACATCCATAGCAGACAACAGACACACACACACACACACTCACATCCATAGCACAGACACAACAGACACACATAACACACATACACACACACCACACATCCATAGACAGACACACACACACACACCTCACATCCAGAGACAGACAGACACACACACACTCACACATACACACTCATCATAACGACCACACACACAAACACACACACATCCATAGTCACACACCGACACGACCCACACACACACACACACATCTCACACATCCTAGACAGACAACCACACATCAGACAGACACACACACACTCACACATACACACTCACATCCATAAACAGACACACACACACAAACCACACAACATCCATAGTCAACACACACACACACACGCACACCACACACACACACACAACCATACTCACACATCCATATACAACACTACACACACACACAATCCATAACAGACACAACGCACACATCCATAGACCGACAGACAGAACACACCACACGCACACATCAATAGACCAGAAGACAACATAACGCACATATCCATAGAACAAACGACACACACACACACACATACACAAACACGCACACACTACACATCAAACACACGAACATACCATAATATACATATTACACATTTCACCCTTACCATACATATTACAACATACACATACATACATACCCCCTCCCCTCCCTCCCCTCCCCCAGTTTAATTTCATCCGATGCTTCTGCAAGTTCACAGTGACCCTGAGAAGGCAAAATCTGAACTTTCTGGTTTGGGAAGGGAAAAACCCATAACAATCTTCAAATCCTCTGAAATGAAAAGACTTTCATTTCACTGTCCCCAGTTCCCTGCCCCTGTTTTGGCCACTGAGTACGGTACATGTTTTCATCTGATGTGATGATGATGAGAATGTCATCATCATCATCATCTTCAGGTGCCCTGCCACATGGCGTTGGCGACCATAGCTTCAACCATCTCTATCTCTCGTTGCCTCAGCATCTCCCCACCCCCCTCATCCCAGCCAGCTGCAAGTCCGTCCAGCATTCTCTCCTGGGTCTACTGGTGCTCTCTTTCCTCCAGCTTTCCCGTTGTGACCAGTGCTCCAAATCCCCCTTCCTCATAAAATGCCTATAAATGTTGCTTGTCTTTTCCTAATCTTCCTTATGAAGTGATCTACTTGTATCTGCCTCCATCAAGACTGTCTCGTTTGTTTTCTTTGCTGTCCATGAACTCTCAACATTCTTCTGGAAACCACATCTCGGCTGCCTCAATCTTGCCTGGCTTTCTTGCTGACTGTCCACGCACTCGCATCTGTACAACAGTATTGGTTCTATATAACATTCAAGGACTCTTTTTTCTGATGTTAATTGATAGGCATTTGTAGATGAGAATGTAGATGATAATAATGATGTTGCTATGGGGCTGCAATCTGGATTGAGACCATGAGACTGGGCTGTACTCTACACTTTCCTATATATGATGTCCGAGAGACAATGATAGTAATCATTCATAAAACAACAACAACAGCAATAATAATGATGATAATGATAATGGTAATGATGATGATGATGATGATGATGCGTACGCGAATGTGTGTGCGAGTGTGTGTGTGTGTGTGTGTCTGTGCGTGTGTGTGTGTATGCGTGTCTGTGTGTGTCTGT
>JAPXFY010002027.1:27500-30296 GCA_030674185.1 Monoplex corrugatus
ACCTTGGCAACAGGAGCTTGCGTTCCGGTACTTCCAGAAAGCCATAGGACAGGCATGGCCATCCAAACCAGTGGTCCTTTTTGAATTACAACGTTGAAAATTTGTACAGTAAATTGAAGAACGTTTCCTTCATAAATTATGTAACAAAATTTGATTTTGTTTGTCTTACTGAATGTTTTCTTGATACTTCGTTTGATTTCAGCTGTTTGTTCACTGATTATTTGAAGTTTTACGCTCCAGCTAAGAAATTGTCACACCATGGCAGGAATTCGGGTGGAGTTTTATTGTTGGTGAAAAAAACTTTAGAAAATTGTGTGAAAGAAATAATGTTAGATTATGATAACACCATTGCCATCAGAGTAAACAAAAATGTATTTGATTTAGACAAAGATCTGATTTTGATTGCATGCTATGTTGCGCCAGAAGGAAGCCCTAGATATAACAAAACATTAATTAAAGATGGGATCTTGATGCTGGAAGAATTAATGCTACAACAGTTTGAAAAAGAAAAAACACATTTTATAATTATGGGAGATCTCAATGCTAGAACAGGTCACGAACAGTTTGCGCCTGAAGACATGACTACTTATTTGGAAGACATTGAGTATGACAGGATGTATAATGAATGTGATGTACGTTGTTCTAAAGATGAAACTGTGAATAGTTTTGGCAAAACACTGTTGAACTTATGTTTCATGTTGGATATGGTTATTCTGAATGGTTTTTGTGATGGAGATACAGAGGGTGAATACACTTTTGTGTCTCCAAACGGGTGTAGTGTGATTGACTATTTTCTTGTTCCATATAATCTGGTCTCATGCTTTGATTTACGGGTAGGTAACTGTGTTGATTCATGGCATCTACCTGTTGAGGTAATATGGAAAAGGGGAAATAATCATACAGATGTAGAAAGTGCAAGACAACAAGGGGAAGAAAAAATTGTATGGTCTGAAGAATTAGCAAGTTTATTTGTACAAGAGCTTGATGGTTCTGAGTTCAACAATTGTCTACAGACAGCTTTCGGTTTGTTAGATTATAATGTGAATGACAGTTCGGAGCAGTTTACTAAGGCTTTATGCGGGGCAGCTGCGTGTATGGTACGAACAGTGAGACAAGGACAAAAGAAACAGAATGATTGGTTTGATAAGGAATGTGAAAGAAAGAAACAAGAAGTTAAGAGGCTACTGAAAAGATTCCAGAGATGCAAAACAGAAAAAGAAAAAAAAGAAAAAAGAGAAGCATATGTCATATCACGAAAAGAGTATGTTAAACTAAGGAAAACGAAAGAAAGGGAATACGAAGATAAGAAAATAAGAACACTCAAAGATTCCATCAATGACTCCAGGACATTCTGGTCAATAATAAGATCTGTTAATAGAAAGGCCTTTGTGTACAATGAAATCTCTATTGAACAATGGTACAATCATTTCTGCAGTGTTTTCAATGATATCGGGGGAAATACTGCACAAGAGAGTAATATAGTAGAGGAAGAAAATAATTTTGAGCCCCTTTTCAATGAGCCTATAACTAAAGAAGAAGTGACTGCGAGTATCAGGCATTTGAAAGCAGGAAAGAGCGCAGGACCAGATCAAATAATCAGCGAAATGTTAAAACATGCAAATGCTAATGTAATTGATTTCCTTGTCCATTTATGTAACAAGCTTTTTGATAATGGCATTTTTCCGTCAGAATGGGCAAAGTCCATAATAATCCCAATTCATAAAAAAGGAGATGTGAATAATCCAGATAATTACAGAGGAGTCGCTCTAACAAGTATAGTGAGTAAAGTTTATACATATATTTTGAATAAGAGATTAACAAAGTGGGCAGAAAAAGAAGAGAAAATAGTTGAAGAACAAGCTGGATTTAGAGCAAAATACAGTACAATTGATCATATTTTCACACTTTACTCCCTTGTGCAGAAGCATTTACTTTTAAATAAGAAACTTTATGTTGCATTTGTGGATTTTAGGAAGGCATTCGATTCTGTGAATCGTAATAATCTTTGGAATATATTACGTAAAAGTGGTGTGAATGGAAAATTATATATGGCCCTAAGAGGAGTTTATAACTCAGTGTTTGCATGCGTGCGTGAGAAGTGTGTATATTCAGATTATTTTGAATGCCCTAAAGGAGTGAAACAGGGGTGTCAATTGAGTCCTCAATTGTTTTCATTTTTCATTAATGAATTAGCAGTGGAACTGTCAAGAAAAGGCAGGCATGGCATTCAAATTATCCCTGGGGTTATTGAGATATTCCTATTGCTGTTTGCAGACGATGTTGTTCTTCTCTCTGGTACAGTCAAAGGCTTACAAAACCAGTTAAATGTCTTAAAGGAAGAATCGGATCGACTAGCTTTAACAGTTAACATGGATAAAACTAATATTATGATTTTCAGGAAGGGTGGACATTTATCAAAACACGAAAAATGGTTCTATGGAATTAACGAGGTTAAAGTTGTTAATTTTTATAAATACTTAGGAATAATATTTTCGACAAAATTAAGTTTAAATTATGCATGGGAAGAATCTTGTAATAAAGGGAAAAAAGGTGTTATTGAAATTTTAAAATCCTTACGGAAGCTCAATTCTATTGATTGTAATTTATATTGGAAAATGTTTGATACACAGATAGAACCTTTACTTACATATGCAGCTGAAGTATGGGGTCTTACTGTAAATCCACATATGGAAAAAGTGCATACATATGCTATAAAACGTTTTTTGGCTGTACCAATTCACTCTTCTAATACTGTTTTATATGGAGAAACTGGAAGATATCCTTTATACATTAGAA
>JAPXFY010000202.1:0-5000 GCA_030674185.1 Monoplex corrugatus
CACACAACCACACAACGCACGCACACACACACCACACACACACACACACCACACACACACAACCAGAAAAGGTGGAATTTTTTAAAAAAAATAAGGAAAAAAAAATTGTTAGATAAAGGTATACATGACTTTGTGGACATATATGGACATCGGGGAGACAGAGGCTGATGACCGTCTGGTCAGACTGTTACAAATTAAAAAACAAACAAACAAACAAACAAAATAAAATAAAAACAAAAAACAAAACAAAAAAGAAAAAAAATGATCGTGTGGTCAACACCTTTACAACTCGAAAACAAGACACACTAGTCAAATTGCAGTTATCTTATCCACCCCTCTCTCTGTCTCTCTCTATCTCTCTCTGTCTCTCTCTGTCTTTCTCTCTCTCTCTCTCTCTCTGTTTCTCTGTCTCTCTGTCTGTCTCTGTCTGTCTCTGTCTCTGTCTCTGTTTCTCTCTCTCTCTCTCTCTCTCTCTCTCTCTCTCTCTCTCTCTCTCTCCCTCCATGTCTCTCTGTCGCTGTCTGTCCGTCTGTCTGTCTATTTCTGTTTCTCTCTGTCTTTCTCTGTTTCTCTCTGTCTCTGTCTCTGTCTGTCTGTCTCTGTCTCTGTCTGTCTGTCTCTCTCTCTCTCTCTCTGTCTCTGCCTCTCTCTATTAAACTAATACTCAACTCTGTCTCTGTCTCTTTTTTGCTTTCTCTGTCTCCCCCTCTGTCTGTCTCTCTCCCTTTCTCTCCTTCTATACCTCTCCACCTTTATTCAACTAATACTCAAGACATTCTAGTCAAGTTGCAGTTCTTATCAATCCTTTCTCTTTCTGTCTCTCTGTCTCTCTGTTCCTGTCTCTGTCCCTGTCTGTCTGAGTCTCTTTGTCTGTCTGTCTGTTTGTCTGTCTGTCTGTCTGTTCTCTCTCTCTCTCTTTCTTTCTCTATCTCTCTCTTTCTGTCTCTGTGTCTCTATCTGTCTGCCTGTCTCTCTCTCTTTCTCCCTCTGTGTCTCTTTTTCTTCTCTGTCTGTCTGTCTCTGTCTCTGTCTCTGTCTCTTTCTCTCTGTGTGCCTTTCTTTCTGTCTGCCTGTCTGTATGTATGAAAGTATGTATTTCTATCTCTCTCTCTCTCTCTCTCTCTCTCTCTCTCTCTCTCTCTCTCTCTCTCTTTCTTTCTTTTGACATGTTGAATGAATTATTAACTATAAGCACTCCTGTCACCCTCCAGGAGCCGTTCTGATGCCGCAAGCTATTTCAGTATAAAAAGTATCCCCACCTTCTGGACATTCTGTGCTAGAAATTTCCTCTTTTCTGTCACTGTCTTTGTTTTCTGACTTGCTCCTTTTGCTTTCCATTATTCCTTCCCGTCATTTTCGGCCTTGTTGGTCCATTGACCTGTATGTGTTCGATGAGGTCTTACGTACTTTCTCTTGGGACTGATAGTTGGGTGCATGATGTAAGTGCATTTTTCGGTTCTCTGGAAATGAGACACGCAGAAGTAATTTTAGAGTAGTTTAGGCCTGTTTGTATATATGTTTTTTAGTGTACTTTGCCGTGTTTTAATCTGTAATCAGACTTGTTTTTTTAAGTCCCCTGAGTGACAAATTGGACGGAGAAGTCAACGTCAAAGGCAATCTCCTTAGATTATGTGCGCGAACGCATTGATACATAATTATGTACTTAATTATTCTGTTCCTTTTGTTTCTGTTGAAGTTCTGTGCGTGTATTATTGCCATGGTTATAATTATGTACTTAATTTTTCTGTTCCTTTTGTTTCTGTTGAAGTTCTGTGCGTGTATATTGCCATGGTTATAATTATGTACTTAATTTTTCTGTTCCTTTTGTTTCTGTTGAAGTTCTGTGCGTGTATATTGCCATGGTTATAATTATGTACTTAATTTTTCTGTTCCTTTTGTTTCTGTTGAAGTTCTGTGCGTGTATATTGCCATGGTTATAATTATGTACTTAATTTTTCTGTTCCTTTTGTTTCTGTTGAAATACTGCGCGTGTATATTGGCATGGTTACAGCCCTGACATGGCTCTACTCGATCGGCTGGGCTCTAAGGAACAATAAGAATAGGAATAATTATCATGACATGAAGGATTAAGTACGATTCGTGTGTACGAGTTATCGATACAAGATGGTTAATAGATTAAAAGTGAGGTTACTGATTTGAATCCAATCACTCCAAGGATTTCATCGTGGGATACACTGTTTCAAAGACTTAGAAATTATCTGGTTTGAAGTCCATGCATATGGGACTATATGAAATCAGCTAGAGAAGTACATGTACGCCATTTTTTCAAAGGATGCAACTTAATGGCTAAATGCCATTCATCTTTCAAACTGGTCGTTGCTAACGTGATTTATCTGCCTGTTATTAAAACTAAAAGTACAGAACAAGATGTATTTCGATAGATCACTAATGACAGACAGAGTCAGCGAGCGAGGTACTGACAAGAGAGATTGGGATTTGGGGGTGGGGGGGGGGGGAGAGATAGAGAGACGGGGGTAGAAAAAGACACAGAGAGAGAGAGAGAGGCACACAGAGAGAGACACACACAGATATACAGACAGACAGAGAGACAGAGAGATAGAGAGGGAGAGACAGAGAGACAGAGTGAGACAGAGACATAGAGAGGGACAGAGAGACAAAGAGAGACACAGACAGACAGACAGGGAGAGAAACAGAGACAGAGACAGACAGACAGACAGACAAAGAATTTTTTTTAAATGAGAGACAAAATAGATAAGAGAGAAAGAGGGGGGAAGGAGGGAGAGACAGACAGAGAGAGGGGGAGAGAGAGAGGGGGAGAGAGAGAGGGGGGGAGAGAGAGGGGGAGAGAGACAGAAAGACAACAGACAGACATGCAAAGACAAACAGAGAGTGAGAGACACAAAGAAACAGAGAGATACAGAACAGGCAGACATGCATACATATAGAAAAAAATGAGAGAGACAGAGAGAAGACAGACAGACAGAGACAGACAGAGAGAGACAGAGAGAAACAGATAGATACAGACAACCAACAGACTCAAAAGCAAAGAGACACATGCAGACAAAAGATAAACAGACAGACATGTTGGAGAGAAGGAGAGAGACAGGAACAGAGACAGACGAAGATAGAGAGCTCGACAGAGATTACGACAGAGACAAAGAGTGAGAGAGAGGGAGAGACAGAGAGATAGAGAAAGAGAGAGAGAGAAAGAGACAGAGACAGAGAGAGACAGAGACAGAGTGAGAGAGTCAGAGAGAGTTAGAGAGACAGAGAGAAAGAGAGACACAGAGAGACAGAGACAGAGAAAGACAGAGAGAGACAGATAGAGAGAGAGTGAGAGACAAGCAGACAGAGACAGACAGACAGAGAGAGAGAGAGTGAGAGACAGAGAGACAGACAGAGAGAGAGGGAGAGTTAGAGAGACAGACAGAGAGACAGAGACACAGGTTCTTGTTGAGGATATTGGTGTATAGATAAACGAGGAAGTAGAAAATGTGGTTTCACACCTCAACATCATAACCAGTAAATCAGCCACACAATCCTCACCGCTCACTAACCTGGGAATCCATTTTGACTGACGTCATGTCAACGTATTAACAGGGATTTACATTCCGCCTGTGTTATGTCCATCCAATGCTAATATCTGATGCATACTGCTGTACTAAACCCATGTTCATATTACATTTGTAAAGTCAGAGTCACGCCTGTGGTGTTGAACATGTTCATTTCCTGGAGTTTGATCAAGAAGAATTCAAGAAAGAAGAATTCATCCGCACTCTTACAAAGTCTGTATGCCTTCCACACAAATCTACCAGCAAGTGATCTGGCAAAACCTTCTTACCTCTCACCTTTCTCCTTCGGCGGGATCGGCGGTAGGAGCCACGCTCGACGTCACAAGTCTTCTCCAGGTCACATGATATAGACATATGTGGGCGACTTCCTGGATCCCCAGACAACGGATTTCAGCGATGTTGTTGAAGTAGGTGTGCGGTCGTCGCTTTCTTCTCTTTGCCTTCAACTTTCCCCTGCAGGAACATTGATATCAAGTCTATTTGTGAATGTCCACCACAGAATGAGTCACTTGTCCACTTCAGGCAGTTTTCACTTTTTCATTGCTTCTAAATGTACATTTACTGTTCTTTCTAATGAAGAAAACCATTTTAAAATCGGACAATGAATACCTGAGGTACAGCCTTCCAAACATGGCACTCTTCCGAAACACAGTTTTGAGAAAATCAAGAAAAACGAAAGTGAAAGTTCAGCATCTACATGTTGGGTAGGGTAATGCAAATAGCTTTTTCACTAAGAAAGAATCACAATATGCGTAATTTATTGAATGCAGGATGTGTAGGAAGGGTTCCGGCATCCGCTAAAATCAACAACTCCATAACGAGCCCTGACACCCCTCTCGCTTATTTTGCCTCATTGTGCAAAACGCTGCCAGTGGACAAGCGACTCATTCCATGATGGAAGGTCACATTTTAATGTTTCTGGTCGCGTGGCCTACCTATTTAAGCTTTTTTTTTTATATCTGTTAGCAGTTGGCGATTTACATATAGTTCCTTTAATAAGCTATCGTTTGTTCTTCTGTCTGTCCATTTGGCTCTGAGGAGTCTTTTCTTAGTGTCCAGATATCTCAACCATACCTTAAAACTGGCAAAATCAAAATTTTCGGGATTTTTTATTTTAAGTCTTTGGGAAAACCTCTGTCTTTCTATAAGTTAACTGGACCTCTTTTTTGTTGTTTTTGTCTTAGCAAACTCCTTGAGCCTGCACAAAGTCCTATGAACTGGCAAGGTCTTGAAATGGGGAGGCGCTGGGTGTGGCGTCGAACGATACCGATG
This sequence comes from Monoplex corrugatus, assembly GCA_030674185.1. Lineage (NCBI taxonomy): Eukaryota > Metazoa > Mollusca > Gastropoda > Littorinimorpha > Ranellidae > Monoplex > Monoplex corrugatus. The sequence continues at coordinate 4,827 of JAPXFY010000202.1, forward strand.
AAACAGCAAGCTGACACCTCCAGGAATTTGCAAATATTACGATGGGCAACGAACACCTTCGAAGAATCGTATGTTTCTTTCATTTTTCTTCAGGGGGTACGGGGTGGAGGTGGGAGTTCCTCTTGGCCCGTTGCCAAAGTTGGTTAAGGTGTCATGGGGCTGAATCAGGGGTCG
>JAPXFY010000202.1:25000-27500 GCA_030674185.1 Monoplex corrugatus
CCACCTGGCAACCACTAATTTCGAGCAATCATTAATCTCTGATTCATATGTCCTTTCTCTTCTTTTTTTCTGTCGTAAGAGGAGGTATTCATCTGGCATGTGGCTTGAGCAGTTCAAACGATCATTTAACCCTTTCGCATTTGCACTGCTAGATGTAAAGCTAGCTCTTAGTATTCACATTCGAATGTAGCACAGCGTCAGTACAAAGTCTTTCAGTAGTGAATGGAAAGTCCTTGCATCCCAGAATGCTCGTACTATTTTTAGAACATTCAACACGAGACTGACCAAGATTCTAACCACACGCACGATAAGACAGCAAGGCCAGTAGTGATGGAAATTCCCCACACATGTGCCGGGAAAAGGTTGGGCGATCTCAACCGCTATGAACGGATCAGCACATTCTTCCGCAGGACGGTTACCAGTTTTGTGAACAGCTAAGGGTTAAACTCTGAATCCTATTCTCTTGTTCTTCTTCTACTCCTCTGTCATAATTTAAGGTGTCCATCTGACAACCACTTCATTAGCCCAAAACAAGTGTTGACTTCCCTCGTCCAAGCAAACAGGAATCAGAGAACAAACATGAAAAAAAAAAGAATAATGATGCGTACTTAATACAACCGAGACAAGACAGGCGCAAATTTTCGGCCAAGCGGTCTTTGTCAAGCGGTAAGATCACAAACAAACACCAGATACAAAATTGTGACCTCCCACCACGAAATCAGTCTTAACTAGCATTTGGGGCATTTTGAGATATATATATATATATATATCACTGGAAAGTGTACATTCTGCTGATTATTTTGGTACTTGAATAAAGCTTGTACTAAAACAAATGTAGAAGTTATGTATGTTTAAAGTCATTAAGTTGTATGATGGCCATTTTGAGAAAACGGCCTCTAAAGTTTTTGTGTGCTCTCCTACACATTTTCCTTGAATTTCTTTATTTGGTGGCTTTGACCCAGTTTGTTTCTAATTTTAGCTGTCATTATATGAAAGGTGCACCAAAGAGCTTTCCGTCAGTATATTACATGTACGGGTATTGCACAGGTTACAGTTTATGATAAGAGACAAAAATGGGTACTTTTGGTAGGAAATTGCGTTCTTTCTGCTGCGATCAGTGCATTAAATTACCATTTTAAATTGATTAATAATATTTTTTTCAAGAAAAACATTTCTGTGGGGGATAGATTATAGTCTACAGAAATCAATTTTGAGAAAAAGTCAAAACACCCCAGATAGACCCTCAGTCACCTTTACAGCTCCTAGTGCTGTTCGACTGACTGCGAGTTAAGACTGACTGCGTGGTGGGAGGTCACAATTTTGTATCTGGTGTTTGTCCAATTAACCCTTTGACTCCCTCCTCATCGTATCCGTCGTCAGCCTCCCGGACTGTCAGCCATGGCACAGCAAAGCAGAAACGTAACCCTTTCATTCCCTCAGCCTATTAGCCAGCTTTGTTTATGAAGCTGTTGGAAATGGTGAGGAAATGAAAGGGTTAAGTTTCTGCAGCTGGTGGATAGGATGATGAAAATGAAAGGGTTAAGTTTCTGCAGCTGGTGGATAGGGTGAGGAAAATGAAAGGGTTAAGTTTCTGCAGCTGGTGGATGGGGTGAGGAAATGAAAGGATTAAGTTTCTGCAGCTGGTGGATAGGGTGAGGAAATGAAAGGGTTAAGTTTCTGCAGCTGGTGGATAGGGTGAGGAAATGAAAGGGTTAAGTTTCTGCAGCCAGTGGATGGGGTGAGGAAAATGAAAGGGTTAAGTTTCTGCAGCTGGTGGATAGGGTGAGGAAATGAAAGGGTTAAGTTTCTGCAGCCAGTGGATAGGGTGAGGAAATGAAAGGATTAATTTTTTGCAGCCAGTGGATGGGGTGAGGAAAATGAAAGGGTTAAGTTTCTGCAGCTGGTGGATAGGGTGAGGAAATGAAAGGATTAAGTTTTTGCAGCCAGTGGATAGGGTGAGGAAATGAAAAGGTTAAGTTTCTGCAGCCAGTGGATAGGGTGAGGAAATGAAAGGGTTAAGTTTCTGCAGCCAGTGGATAGGGTGAGGAAATGAAAGGGTTAAGTTTCTGCAGCCAGTGGATGGGGTGAGGAAATGAAAGGGTTAAGTTTTTGCAGCCAGTGGATGGGGTGAGGAAATGAAAGGGTTAATTTTCTGCAGCCAGTGGATAGGGTGAGGAAATGAAAGGGTTAAGTTTCTGCAGCCAGTGGATGGGGTGAGGAAATGAAAGGGTTAAGTTTCTGCAGCCAGTGGATAGGGTGAGGAAATGAAAGGGTTAAGTTTCTGCAGCCAGTGGATGGGGTGAGGAAAATGAAAGGGTTAAGTTTCTGCAGCCAGTGGATAGGGTGAGGAAAATGAAAGGGTTAATTTTCTGCAGCTGGTGGATAGGGTGAGGAAAATGAAAGGGTTAATTTTCTGCAGCTGGTGGATAGGGTGCGGGGTGATAGGATTAAGGCCCGGAACGAGCAAACATTTTATTCGTTTTTTTAAAGAGAGTAGTTA
>JAPXFY010000202.1:42500-55000 GCA_030674185.1 Monoplex corrugatus
TGTGTGTGTAAGCGTTTATATATATGCGGGCATGCGGGCGAGATAAAAGCGTTGTGTCAGTCCAGGAATAAGAAAAAACCTGACAAGCAAATAAACAGGGATAGATGGGAGTTACAGGTATAAAACAATCGGGCTTAATCAAAGGAAACGACCTACGGGGCTGTGCAGTAAATGCCTAGCAATGTGTAAATACAGAGTAAAATCAGTATGTTTCTGTTTTAAATTTGTAACTGATGCAGGGAAATAAGGTAGCATTTGCTGACAACACAAAAGATGATTAACTGTTATACAATCACTACATATACATTTGATGGTTTTACTGAATTTAGTTCGAAGTGAGCTGAGACATAATCTGTAAGCTAAAATAATTTCCTGCTTGTAAAACACTGGTAGTTTACGATGAAAGGGCGAATTTGAAATTGCGCTTTTACTTTGTTGTCTAACATAGCATTCATTTCATGGTCAGAGAATTGTAAATCACGTTTTGTACTGCCAGCTCTATTCATTGCTGCACAATTAGCTATTCTGTCAACCCAGTCATTATATATGATACCACAGTGGGATGGGATCTAACAAAAAGTAACTTGTGTATTGTTTGTTATTAAACAATGAATTAAAAAATTAATCTCAAATGTTAACGCACTATTTTCTTTATAATCGCAACTTTTTAGGGACCGTAATGCAGATTTCGAATCTACACATTGTAAGATACTAAACAAAGGCATAGGTAGATCCACTATATATTTCAGTGCCATTAGGATGGCAACTAATTCAGAAGTGAAGATTGAATGTCCCTGTCCTAAAGAATAAGCCTTTTCTACTTTTAATTTTGGAATTACAAAGCCAGCACCAGCTGCACCATTGTCTAGAATAGAGCCATCAGTAAATATTTTCAAGTGATGAAAATATTTGTATGTAGATGTGACAGAACGTCAATTGCTAACAAGTGTGGATTAATTTGATATCTTTCTTCAAGTCATTATCAGTGTAGTTGATATCAAAATTACCAGTGGAAAATTGCCAGAGGGGTAGACGACAACATGTCAATTTATGTACAACCTTTGTAGGTAATACTCTGGAAATTTCGAATTGTTCATTTGTGTAAGTGGATATTGTTTCTTGAGCCTTTATTGTTCGTGCTCTCTTGGGGAAATGGATGTCAGACCGAATTATAAGTTCAGCATCGTTATAAATAGATACTGCATTTGCTCTAACTATAATTTTTAGCAGCTGATAACTTCCTCCATTGTTCCAAAGGAAGGATGCCGGCTGTTTTATATACTTCTTGTGTTTTTGTGTACACCGGTACACTAAGAGCATATTTAACAGCTTTACCATCTAAGCTTTGAAGCTTTTTCAAATAGCATTTTGGAGCTGAAAAATATACCGCTTGGCCATAAGCCAACTTCAATCTGACTAAAGCTGTTACAAGATATAAAAACGTTTTAGTGTCTTCCTCCCTGATTGTTTATTGTTATTTGTATTAAATTATACTTTCTTAGCTTTATATAACAAGGCATCAATGTGTTCTTTCCATTGTAAGCTAGAAGTCAAGTGTACTCCTAGAAATTTTATCTGATTTGCATATTTCAGTTCCTCTTTATCAATTTTAAACAGCGGTAAAGTTTTAGGACCGAGTCCATTATTTTAAAAAAACCATCATGTTAGTCTTTTCATTGGATATTTCCAGACCGTTGATTATCAAGTAACTTGAAATATGATCAATTTCACGTTGATGAAACTTTTTAATGTAATTGATTTCTCTTAAAGAAGTTTTCCTTTTCAATGTAACATTCATCCAGATCGCTATATCATCGGCGTACCGAGCTAAATTTATATTGTTTGAGACTTGTGATGGCAGGTCATGGATCAAAATATCAAATAATACAGGAGATATTAAGGAACCCTGCGGAATTCCCATGTTAACAGATCATTTTTCAGAGTATGTATTACCTATTTTAGCAATTATACTTCGGTCACTTAGAAATGCTTTGATAAAATAGTACAGATTACCTTTGAGACCAATATGTTTTAATTTCAACAAAAGTCTTCCGTGCCAGACTTGGTCGTATGCCTTTTTATGATAAAAAAGGTAGCCAGAACATTTTTTCTTTTGGTAAACTGGGTTTTTATTTGAGTTGTTAATTTGATTAAACGGTCTGTTGTCGCTCTACCTTTGAAATCCACATTGGTTTATATGTATTGTTTTATTTTTCTCACAAAGTAAGTCACTCGATTCACTATAATTTTTTCCATCAGTTTTGAAACATGGGATGTAAGCGAGATAGGTCTGCAACAACCTGGTTCAGAGTGGGGTTTATTAGCTTTTGGTATAGGTAACACTATTGAAGTCTTCCAAATGTCAGGTATGCGACCATTTTCCCAGCGCTTAGATTTGATTTTATCAAGATTTTGCGCTATATAAATAAAATATATTATTATTATTATTATTATTATTTTAATATGATATTTTGTAAGTATTCAATCAATTTCTCCGGCAAATGATTTGTAAGGGTATCTGAAATGCCGTCTAATCCTACAGCCGAGTTTTCTTGTTCAACGAGAGGAGGGCATCTTCAAGTTCCCGTAATGTAATTCTTGAATTTATGTACATGTGAATCTCGGGGAGGGGATCTGTGTATTCATCTGATTCCTCAAGTTTCCGTCTTTTTTCTCTTATTTGTTTAGACAAGCAAAGAACTGTACAAATTCCTCAGCTTTCTCAGAAGGCGAAGCAAATTCTTTGCCTTCAACTCTATTGTGACTGCACTTGCCACAGCTGAGCTTCCCCGCTGGCCTAAGGCTGCCACTGTGAAATCACTGAGAACTAAGTGCAAGTGAACTTATCCATCGACTTTAGACAAATAAACAGGTAAAAAGTAGCTGAAACGTTCAACGGTAGTTCCCTCTACAAGGGAAGCATCTGCCAAGTACTAAATCATAAGCATAACAAAAGTAGAGGGAGTTATATACCCTAAACCGTCTGTTACTACGATCAAAGTAGCCCGTCCTTTGTGAGAGCACAGCTGTTACTTAGATCGGAGTAGCCCGTCGTCAAAGAGTTAATCTTAATAGGAAAATCGCGCGCGCGCGCGTGTGTGTGTGTGTGTATGTGTATGTGTGTGTGTGTGTGTGTGTGTGTGTGTGTGTGTGTGTGTGTGTGTGTGTGTGTGTGTGTGTGTGTAAGTACTTATGTACATATGTGTATGTATGCATGTATGTATGTATGCATATATGTATGTATGTATGTATGTATGTATGTATGTATGTACATGTACGTGCGTACGTACGAATGTATGTATAGAAATATGTATGGATGCATGCATGTATGTATGTATGTATGTATGTATGTATGTATGTATGTATGTATGTATGCATGTATGTATGTGTGTATGTATGCATACGTATGTATGTATGTATGTATGTATGTATGTATGTATGCATGTATGTACGTATGTATGTATGTATGTATGTAAGTATGCATGTATGTATGCATGTATGCATGTATGTATGCATGTATATATGTGTATATATATATGTATGTATGTATGTATGTATGTATGTAATTTATATGAGAAATGCTTTTGTTGTATACATTTCTTTTGTGTGTTTTTTTCTGTAACTGTGTAAACGAAACAACACTACACAACGGCTTGACGGTATTGGTTTTCTTCTACGATAACCGCACAACCAGAGCTGAGTGTTAATGTCATCACTCCTATGTGAAGCATGACTAGCCGCTCCCGGCTTGTTTGTTTTTCTGACCGATTTCACCAAAGTTTGTTTTTTTCCCCAGACTTTGACAGCACATAACTGTATTCTAACACAGGATCAAGGTCGTCTTATCTGGCTGACGTAAAAACCATACTGATAAGAAGAACAAGACATGAACTGAATTGAAATAAAATGTGACCTCCCACCACGAAATCAGTCTTAACTAGCATTTTGGGCATTTTGAGATATACATATCACTGGAAAGTGTACATTCTGCTGATTATTTTGGTACTTGAATAAAGCTTGTACTAAAAAAAAATGTAGAAGTTATGTATGTTTAATGTCATTAAGTTGTATGACGGCCATTTTGAGAAAACGGCTTCTAAAGTTTTTGTGTGCTCACCTGCACATTTTCCTTAAATTTCTTTATTTGGTGGCTTTGACCCAGTTTGTTTCTAATTTTAGCTGTCATTATCTGAAAGGTGAACCAAAGAGCTTTCCATCAGTATATTACATGTGCACGTACTGTACAGGTTACGGTTTATAATAAGAGATAAAAATAGGTACTTTTGGTAGGAAATTGCGTTCTTTCTGCTGCGATCAGTGCATTAAAATATCATTTTAAACTGATTAATAATATTTTTTCAATAAAAAAAATTTCTGTGGGGGATAGATTATAGTCTACAGAAATCAATTTTGAGAAAAAGTCAAAACACCCCAGAAAGACCCTCAGTCACCTTTTCAGCTCCTAGTGCTGTTCGACTGACTGCGAGTTAATTAAGACTGCTTTCGTGGTGGGAGGTCACAAATTGAAATGAAACTTTCCTTTTCTAAAGTGTACATATTGTCATACGTCCTCAAATTCACGTCAGCACACCTTTATATTATTCAGTGATAGTGGTGTTGAGTCCTATCAGAACTGTCTTATACCTATACCCTGCTGCTATGCACATATAGCACAATATCAGCATATCAAAGACCAGGTGAGCATGAAACATACGATTAGTAAAAAGTTAGAAGAATGAATTCAATAAGACGTGAACTTTCACATGTCGATTGATCAGATTGATCAAGCGCTGTCGTATGTGCCGTTGCTAAGAAAGGAAAGAAAGAAAGAAAAAAAGGTGGACTGGAACTGGAACTGGACATCCATCACACTCGCGTCTTTCTGAACTTGTTCCAATAAAATCTAAAAGTAGTGACCGGGTAGACGCCCTTCGCCTGCAAGGAAAAGAAAGACAGACAAAAAGAAAAAAAAGAAAGAGAAAGAAAGAACATGCTGAGAGTTTTCTTGTTTCATAGAAAGAAAGAAAGAAAGACAGAAATGAAGACAGAAAGAATGCAAGATAGACAGAAAGAAAGAAACAAACAAACAAACAGACAGATAGACAGACAAAAAAAAATCTTTGACTGATGAATGAGGGTGGATCTTAAACAACACAGCTGACACCGCCCCCCCCCCCTCTCCCCCCAAGATTGACTGAAGCATTAAGATGGGTGAGATACAGGCTTCCTTTAAGTTGGGATGAAACACAAGAATGGCGAGAGGAGATGAACACGTTCATTAGAGGAGGGCTCGGGTGATGTACTATTAACTGTAATTGTAAACATAATTATTTGACTACTTGTGAGTGCAAATGTAACGACAAAGAGGTCGACAGTAACATGTGTGGGCTAATGGTTAACACACACTCTCCCGATACCACTGGGTCTTGAGCGGTTGTTTATGGTCTATTCCTTAGGGTGAAACGATAAATTGAGGTCCTGTGTACATTACGCGATCAGCGCACGTTAACGTTTATACGGTTACAAAGGGGTTGTCCTCTGGGGAAATAGATGTAGCGAAGTTGACTTTCATAAATTATGCTAAAAAATCTGTATTTTTATCTATGTTTTTATTTTTATCATTATCTGTCTTTATCTATATATATATATCGTTATATCTATCTATGTATCTATGTATCTATATCTATCTATCTATCTATCTATCTATCTATCTATCTATCTATCTGTCTATCTATCTACACACTTACAGAAATAAAGAGAAAAACAGGTGGCACCGCGCTGCGGAAACGCCATCATCATCATCATCAGGTGCCTTGCGGTATGGCGTTGGTGACCATGGACTTCCAACTATCTCTATCTCTCGTTGCCCCTAGCATCCCCCCTCCTAATCCCCAGCCACTCTGCAAGTCCGTCCAGCATTTTCTCCCTGGGTCTACCTGGCGCTCTTTTTCCCTCCAGCTTTCCCGTTGTGACCAGGTGCTCCAAATCCCCTTCCTCATAGCATGGCCTATAAATGTTGCCTGTCTTTTCCTAATCTTCCTTATGAGTGATCTACTTGTGTCTGCCTCCATCAACACTGTCTCGTTTGTTTTCTTTGCTGTCCATGGAACTCTCAACATTTTTCTTAGAAACCACATCTCGGCTGCCTCAATCTTGCTCTGGCTTTGCTCGCTGACTGTCCACGCCTCGCATCCGTACAACAGTATTGGTTCTATATAACATTCGGAAACGTACTCTCCACAAATACCAAAAGACAAAGCTGTTGTAACTACAACAATTGAGAAACCAGTAAGTACAACAAATGCAGACAGACAGACTGACAGACTGACAGACAGACGGACAGCCAAACAAAGACATGAACAAAGATTACACAACCGCAATAACAGAATCAATGTACCACATCTGTCTGTCAACTGGCAGCTTTTTGTTTTGTTTTGTTTTGTTTTGTTTTGTTTTGTTTTGTTTTGTTTTAAATATGTCCCAAGTCTTATGCCACAATATATGGGACAGTTTCTTTGTCGTTGTGTGTGTGTGTGTGTGTGTGTGTGTGTGTGTGTGTGTGTGTGTGTGTGTGTGTGTGTGTGTGTGTGTGTGTGTGTGTATGTGTGTGTGTGTGTGTGTGTGTGTATCTCTGTGTGTGTGTGTATCTGTGTGTGTGTGTGTGTGTTTGTGTTATGTGTGTGTGTGCGTGCGTGCGCGCGCGCGCGCGTGTGTGTGTGTGTGTGTGTGTGTGTGTGTGTGGTGTGTGTATGAATGTGCGTGCGTGCGTGCGTGCGTGCTTGTGTGTATGTGCGTATGTATGTATATATGTGTGTGTGTGTGTATGAATGTGCGTGCGTGCGTGCGTGTGTGTGTGTGTGTGTGTGTGTGTGTGTGTGTGTGTGTGTGTGTGTGTGTGTGTGTGTGTGTGTGTGTGTGATATCGGTGATGATGACAACGATAGGAATGATGGTCACGCTGCACAAGTGGGTTTCCATCAAACATTGAGGCTGCGTGACAGTGTCGTACTCTTCGCTTACCACCATAGCATAATTATCCTGGCGTCAACCGAACCAGAAAGACAAAGCCACTACCGTGGTGGGTCATGAAATCGTTGAGCAGCGACATCCTCAAGGACGCATTTTTATTTTAAAGTGGAAGAAAATCGACCTGTGTGGTCTCAGTCTTCCTAATTAACCCATGGAACATTTGAGCCTGGGTGGGAGCCAACTGAGGCCGAAAAATGCCATGGTGATTTTTGACAGGTCTGCTGTGATTTGAACCCGCGTCTTTCGTGAAGATAGAGTTCCGTTACGTTAACCATTGCACCAAGGTCACGGTTTGACGGATGATAAGTTAATCTTCATCCACAGTGACAGGGTCATTTCCTTTTACTTAAACGACCCTATAGTGCCAATACTATCCCAAAAGGACTGGTCAATGAAACAACATTGATTTCTGACTTTACACGCTGTCACTTATGACCATATCCCAGGAAATGAACGTTATGTCCAATCGCACTGTTTTGGTCAGGTCAACGCGGGTCAGATGGTTCTTCTGATAGAGTCATGGACCCAAGATTTTGTGTTTCGTGCTCAATCCCATTTCAATTTTTTTTTTACCCATATTAATACTACAGTTACTCTACGGATGTAAATGTTTCATAAATTCAGTCTTTTCTTCCCGTTTTAAGACCTTGTTAGCACACGGTTTTGCGCAGGGCTCAAGGATTCTGCCAGATGTTTGCTGTCAAATGTGGCCAGAGTGCACTGTAAGTTCCCAAGTTCAACGAATCCCTCTTGATATAATGTCAAAGTCCTAAACAGTAATTTGCACTCGCTAGAGACATAAGTACAAAGTGAGAACAATACTGAGGCAGCTGAAATGTAGTTTCGAAGAAGAATGTTAAGAGCTCTTGGACAGACTACTTACTTTACTTTTTCCTTCCGCTTGTACCGGTGGGCGTCGCGGGGAGATACAGTCGTCTGTCAGCAGCAAGGCGGGTGGCCTGGAGAAGGGACATCTTGTGAGCTCTGAGGGTGTCTGCCACGGAGTCGCTCCATCGTCGTCTTGGTCTTCCTCTGGCTCTCCAGCCAGAGTATATGGTGTTGTATGCCCGAAGAGCTGGTTGGTTTAGGGGCATACGTGTGAGGTGTCCGAACCACTTGATCCTCATATGTTCGATGTGTTGTAGGATTGGTGTTGCTCCTACCATGTCTCGTATCACCTCGTTTCTGATCTTGTCCCGCCTTGTCTTGTTTACTGCTTTCCTCAGGCATTTCATTTCACAGGTGACCAGTTTTCTCTCGAGGACTTTAGTTAGGGACCGTGTCTGGCACTGGTATGTCAGCGTTGGTAGAAAAATGGTGTTGATGAGTTTCGCCTTAGTGCTGGTGGGAATGCTGGGGTGTTTCAGGAGAGGGGCAAGTTGGTAGCTGACTGCGTTGGCTTTCTGGCATCTGGTCTCGATTTCTCTGTCTAGTTTGCCATTTTCAGTGAAGATGCTGCCCAGGTATTTAAATTCACTGGCTTGCTTCAACTGGGTTCCGTTGATGTTGAAATCCAGTTTTTTTGGTCTCTTACTGACAGTCATGACCTCGGTCTTGCTGACGCTGATCTTCATGCCGTATGTCTCGCAGCTTTCACTGAGCTGGTCTGTGTGCTCCTGTAGCTGTATCTTGTCATTGTTCACCATTGCCTGGTCGTCCGCAAACATGAGTTCATTGAGTGCCTCAGGGTCTGGGTTTGCCTCCTTCGTAATCTGATCCATATAGATCATGAAGAGAAGAGGGGAGAGATTACAGCCCTGCCTTACTCCCGATGTCACTGGGAACCAGTCAGATGTTCCACTGGCGGTGCGGACTGCACTCCTGCTGTTGGCGTAGAAGGCCCGAATGTTGTCTAGCAGCTGGCCCTTGACGTCGTACTGTTCGAGGACCTTCCATAGCTTGTCTCTGTTGACTCGATCAACGGCCTTTTCTTGATCAACGAATACAAGATGGAGATCTCGGTCGTATTCGATCGCCCTCTCGCACAGTTGTCGCAGTGCAAAGATTGCATCGGTGCACCCTCTTCCTTTTCTGAAGCCAAATTGGGCGTCACTGAGGAGATGTTCTGTTTTCGCTCGAGTGCGCTGCTCCAGGATCTTTGCGTACATTTTCCCTACATGACTGAGTAGTGATATGCCTCTGTAGGTACTGCAGTCTTTCTTGCTGCCCTTCTTCTTCCATATTGGCACCACTATTGCATTTTGCCAGTCTTCTGGTACTTTTCTCTCCTCCCAAGCTTTCTGAAAGATGGTGGTGAGCCACTGAATTCCGGTTTCACCTCACACATGGATGGCTTCAGTTGTTATGCCGTCGTCTCCAGCTGCCTTGCCTTTAGGACTGGTCTTCACTGCTTTTCTTACTTCACTCTCTAGGATGGTAGGTTCTGAGTGGTCTGGGTGGCTGGGGGGAACCGGGATTGTGTGTCTTGTTCCCATACTCCTGATGGGTTGAGTAGGTCTTTGAAATAGTTTTCCCATCTCTTCACTATTTTCTCCTCTCCATGCAATGTTTCCCCGTTTGCATCATTGATGATAGTGGTTGGATCGAAAGGTTCATCTCGCACTCTCATCGCTTTCACACTCTTGTAAAACTCTCTTGGTAAAGCTTTGCATGTTTCACAGAGTTTTTCACCATACTGGGTCCATGACTTTTCCTTTGCTGTTCTCACAACTTTCTTGCTGTGTCTTCTTGCAAGTCTGTACTTGATGTAGTCCTCTTCATCCTTTGACTTGACCCAGATCTTGTATAGTTTCTTCTTTTCCTTGATAGCATCCTTCACTTCTTTGTTCCACCAAGCTGTTGCCTTTCTGTTTCTTCCTCCTGTCTTCTTGGTGCCACAGGCTTCTTTTATAGTGTCCAGGAGGACTGTCTTGAAGATGGCCCAAGCTTCCTCTACGTTTAGTAATGTAGGGTCACTACAGTTTTTCACTGATGGTGCATCTGATCTGAGTCTGCACCTCTTCGTCTTGAAGCTTGTGTATGTTGAGTCTTTCCGGCTGTTTCTTCTTTTTAGTGAACCTTCTCTTCTTCTGAGTGACCAACGTCGTGATGATTGGCCTGTGGTCTGTGTCCAGGCCTGCGTTGGGGATGGCTCTTGAGTCTCTGATGTTGCTCCGCATTCAAGATCTTGCTAGTGTGAAGTCGATTTGAGATGAGACGTCGATGTCGCTCCATTTGTACCAGGTGTAGATCTGAGTGGCTCTGTGCTGGAAGAAGGTGTTGGTGACAATAAGGTCATGCTCTGCACACAGTTCCAATACATGGTTGCCGTTGTAGTTGCATGGTGTTCTGTGGTCACTGTGTGGACCAAGGTGTTTTGTCCATGGTGTTCTTCTCTCTCCGATTCTGCCATTGAAATCTCCCATGACGTACAGGTCTTCTTGGTCCGGGATGCTGTTGATGGTGTCCGAGAGTTTTTCGAAGAAGGAGTCCTTATCCTCATCTGAGTAGGAGTCATTACATGGTGCATACACTTGAATGTTGTTGTTGATCTTGTTGTCCTCCCTAATGCCGATCTTCAAGAGTCTTTCTGAAATGAACTCCGTACTCACTAGGTCTTTTGCCTTGTCATGGTGTAGGATGAAACCCACGCCATGTGCTGCTCTCTGTTCCTTGCTTACACCGCTCCAAATGAGAACATAGTTGGCGTCTATTTCCTTTGTTCCTGTTCCTTTCTTTCTGGTGTCTGCAATGCCCAGTATGGAGATCTTGCTCTGGGTCATGAACTCTACTATCTCTGGTTCTTTGTTCGTCAAACCGCAAATGTTCCAGGTCCCAACCTTTTCGTTTTTCTTTATTCGTTGTCCGTTTTCCTCGCCGCGTCGTTTTCCATTGTGATCCGTCCGTTTGTATCTCCTTATATTTTCTTGAGCAATTCGTTTATCCAATGCCGCCTGCTAAGCCTGTCACAGAAAACAAATCAATATCAACAACAGCAACAGCAACAACAACAACAAAACTAAGACAGTCTTAAAAAGAGGCAAACACAAAAGTAACATTAATGAAGAAGATTAAGAAATGATAAGCAACATATGAAGGACATTTTACGAGGCAACAAGAATTTGAGCACCTAGTCACAAAAGGCAAGTTGGAGGTGGAAAAGAGTACCAGTTAGACCCAGAGAGAAAGTATTGGACGGATTTGTGGAGTGGATGATAGCGGTAAGAATGGGAGATGTATCTGCAGTAACAAAAGATAGATTCGTACGGAGGGCCATACACATAGTGACATCATCATCATCATCATCATCAGGTGCCCTGCGGCATGGCGTTGGCGATCATGGACTTCCATCTGTCTCTATCTCTCGTTGCCCTAACATCTCCCCCACCCTCCTCGTCCCCAGCCACTCTGCAAGTCCGTCCAGCATTTTCTCCCTGGGTCTATCCCGTGCTCTCTTTCCCTCCATCTTTCCCGTTGTGACCATGTGCACCAAATCCCCCTTCCTCATAAAACGGCCTATAAATGTTGCCTGTCTTTTCCTAATGTTCCCTATGAGTGATCTACTTGTGTCTGCCTCCATCAAGACTGTCTCGTTTGTTTTCTTTGCTGTCCATGGAACTCTCAACATTCTTCTTGGAAACCACATCTCGGCTGTCTCAATCTTGTTCTGGCTATGTTTGTTGACTGTCCACGCCTCGCATCCGTACAACAGTATTGGTTCTATATAACATTCAAGAACTCTCTTCCTGATGTTAATTGATAGGCATTTGGTAAGAATGCTTGTCATTTTCTTGAATGCTGTTTTGGCTTGGCCGATACATAGTGACATACACACATACAATCATACACGCACAGAGAGAGAGAGAGAGAGAGAGAGAGAGAGAGAGAGAGAGAGGACAAACACACACACACACACACACACACACACATACACAGACAAACACACACACATACACATAGACAAACACAACACACACACACACACACACACACACACACACACACACACACACACATACACACGCACACGCACACACGTGAAGGTCAATACAGGATACTTAACTACGAAATGATTCCCTCATCGCTAACATGCAGTCTCTGGGGAACAGATTTATGTCCAATGCTTTCTATTAAAACCCAGGCTGATACACATGGAGGCAGGTACAAAAGTGGATTTTCCAATCGGCTGATCAAGACAGTTAAGATAACTCCCTCCAGACTTAAGAGTGATGAAGTTGTTCTGTGACTGAAATCCTATTCAAACTCAGTCATTCAGTATTGTCCTTGGTGGTGATAAAAAAAGGGGTTCATTTTGTTTCCCCTATGATGCTGCTATGTTGCATTTTGTGGGGATGTAGTTTCCCATCAATCCAATTGAAGGGTAAGCATATGTGACCTCCCACCACGAAATAATAATTACAATATTTATATAGCGCAAAATCTTGATAAAATCAAATCTAAGCGCTGAAGCAGACACACACGCAGGCACGCACGCTTGCACACACACGCACGCACACATACAGACACACACAC
>JAPXFY010000202.1:62500-67500 GCA_030674185.1 Monoplex corrugatus
GAAGAAGAAGAAGAAGAAGAAGAAGAGAGAAGAAGAAGAAGAAGAAGAAGAAGAAGAAGAGAAGAAGAAGAAGAGAAGAAAAGAAGAAGAAGAAGAAGAGAAGAAGAAGAAAATGAAGAAGAAGAAGAAGAAGAAGAAGAATTGCAGAAGAATTGGAAGAAGAAGAAGAAGAAGAATTGCGAAGAAGAAGAAGAAGAAGAAGAATGAAGAAGAAGAAGAAGAATGAAGAAGAAATTGCGAAGAAGAAGAAGAAGAAGAAGAGAAGAAGAAGAAGAAGAAGAAGAAGAAGAAGAAGAAGATTGAAGAAGAAGAAGAAAAGAAGAAGAAGAAGAAGAAGAAGAGAAGAAGAAGAAGAAGAAGAAGAAGAAGAAGAAAGAGAGAAGAAAGAGGAAGAAGAAGAAGAAGAAGAAGAAGAAGAAGAAGAAGAAGAAGAAGAAGAAGAAGAGAGGAGAGGAAGGAAGGGAAGGAAGGAAAGAAGGAAGAAGAAGAAGAAGAAGAAGAAGAAGAAGAAAGAAGAAGAAGAAGAAGAAAGAAGAAGAAGAAGAAGAATTGCGAAGAAGAATTGCGAAGAAGAAGAAGAAGAAGAGAAGAAGAAGAAGAAGAAGAAGAAGAAGAAGAAGAAGAAGAAGAAAATGAAGAAGAAGAAAAGAAGAATGGAAGAAGAAGAAGAAGAATGCGAAGAAGAAGAAGAAGAAGAAGAAGAAGAAGAAGAAGAAGAAGAAGAAGAAAGAAGAAGAAGAAGAAGAAGAAGAAGAAGAAGAAGAAGAAGAAGAAGAGAAGAAGAAGAATTGCGAAGAAAGAAGAAGAAGAAGAAGAAGAATTGCGAAGAAGAAGAAGAAGAAGAAGAAGAAGAAGAAGAAGAAGAAGAAGAAGAAGAGAGAAGAAGAAGAAGAAGAAGAAGAAGAAGAAGAAGAAGAAGAAGAAGAAGAAGAAGAAGAAGAAGAAGAAAGAAGAAGAAAAGAAGAAAGAAGAAGAAGAAGAAGAAGAAGAACACAACAACAACAACATCAACAACAACAAGAAACAAGAACAAGGAGGACAAGAATACTAATAGTCATTATCATATTTCTAGTGGGCAGTCCATGTCAAAGAATGCTCTTTTTATAGTGTATAAAATACTCAGTTTCTATCACATTTCATAACATCAAAAGTAGGTAGTAAATCTACTAAACTACAAAGAATATGATGCAAAGATACACAACCTGATAAACATAACTATTTCACACACACACATACACCCCCACCCACCCACACACACACACACACACACACACACACACACACACACACACACACACACACACACACATACATACACACACACATACACACATGCACACATACATAAACACACATACACACACATACACACACACACACACACACACACACACCACACACACACACACACACTCAGATCACAAAAGTGCAGATCAATACAGAGGCCTTCACTACCAAAGGACACCCTCATCCCTAATCCACAGTCAATCTATACTCTCTGTGGACTGAATGCAGTTCCAATGCTTTCCACAAAGATCAGGATGATATACAACGAAGCAGGAACACAAAACGAGATCTCTGAGCAGTTGGTCAAGGCAATCAGAGCAAGTCCCTTGAGAGTTAAGAGCTGATGGAGCTGTTCTGTGATTGGAGTCACGTTCAAACAATCAGTCATTAGGACTGTCCCTGATTATCCAGTAAGGCTTTCTTTTGCCTCTTCCATGCTGCGTTATGTTGATGGAAACCCCGTGCATTCCACGGCTGAGCAATGCGTCCTCGTCTTCTGCGACTGTTGTGGTTCATCGTGTGGTATACAGGACTGATCCTGGCACATGTGTTTTCTCATAGGAACTGCATGGGAAGTAGTCTTGCAGGCTTGAGTTCTGCCCCTGGTAACCAATCTTTTTGTTGAATAGAAGCTGTTCTGTGCCATGAAATGTGATTGTGTCTGCATCTGGCATGCATTGCTGTCGTCAGCAAGTTTTGTTGGGGGTAGTTACATCCCGAAAGTAATGCAAGCTGACTTACCGAATAGTCTTGAATCGGTTCGATAGTCTTCCCTATTCACAATGTCCTTGCTTTAGATTCCTGTACATGGACATGTTTTGCGTGCTATTGTCTTCCATGTAGACAATATTTCTTGTGTAGCATAACTGGTAAATAGTCAATTCTTGGTAAGCCACACTTCTTTGAAATATCAAATTTGCACTCTTGATTTTTTCACGTGGTGCTGTAGATCGCGTACATACATATTTCGATATATGTGGTACATAGCTGACTATTCATGACATAAACTTTTATTTTCAAGATCGTATGTATAGATTTCCCATTCATTATGTTGTTACGGATTATAGATATCCCACCTATGCACTGCTTTGATTTTGCATTTGCTATTTTGTTTTTGTGTTTGGTTTGATGTGTTTGTTTGTCTTTGTTTGTTTATTTGTTTTGACTGATGGTGGTTATCATTTTTTTCCTTGTGTATGTAAATGAGTGTGTGTGTGATTGTGTACATGATGCTGCAGGTTCCAAGTTTGGTAAGGAGGGATTCATCAGACTTGGACAGCTCCAAACATACTCATCAGGGATCAGTCAACAATTATCTGGTGCAAACCCCTATGAACTGGTGGGAAGTGGAATGGGATTTATGAAACAATGACACCACAGGGATGATTGAAATATAAGATGGGCAGCAAACATTTATTGTTGTGGGGTGGGATTAAACGCAGAATCCACAGCTATATGAAAAGTGATAGCTGATCCACTCAAAACTTGTTACCCGCATGAAGGTTCAACTCTTGACCCCAGCATTGTCAGCATGACGCTTTAACCAACTGAACTAAAGTACCACTTGATCCACACACATTTTCCATGGGTCAGTCACCCTGACCTGTCTGTTTATGCAGACATCTCATCCATCAAACTCTTGATGTGGAGACATTGCACTGCCCAGACACTCATTTCCTTTAGCCATGGAAACACACTTTTTTTCCCCTGGGTGAGGTGTTGCCAGAAAGTTTTGTAGAGGGCAGTTTCATCCCAGAAGTGATATTGATGCTACAGCTAATGAGGCTGGCCTACCGAATATTCCTGAATCATTTTAATAGTCTTCCCTATTCACAATGTCCTTGCTTTAGATTTATGTACATGGATGTATTTTAGAGGTGTTACCAGAATGTTTTGTTGAGGGCAGTGTCATCCAGAAAGTGATATTGATGCTACAGCTAAGGAGGCTGGCCTACCGACAATCCTTGCTTCAATCTAATTGTCTTCCATAGTCTTGATGTTTTTTTGCTTTGGATTTCTGTACATGGACATGTTTTGGGTGAGGTTGTCTTCCAAATGGACAGTGTCCCCTGTATAACCAACCAAGAATTATTTGGACCTCCCACCCCACCCCACCCCACCCCACCCCATAAAAAAAACACGAAACAACAAAAAACAATGTTCAGGTAGGAAGTGGAACAGTATCTATGAAACACCGGCATCACAAGAATGAAACATTCAGATAAGCAGTGAACAGGCCAAATGTTATGTTACCAGAAAGGATTAAAACGCAGAATCCACAGCTGTATAAACAATGCCAGCCGATCCACTCAGAAATTGTTACTCACATGAGGATTGAACCCTTGACCCCAACATTGTCAGCATGACGCTTTAACCAACTGAACTAAAGGACCACTTGATCCACACATACATTTCCCATGGGTCAGTCACCCTGACCTGTCTGTTTATGCAGACATCTCATCCATCAAACACTTGATGTTGAGACATTGCAGTGCCCAGACACTCATTTCCTTTAGCCATGGAAACACAGTTGTTGTTTTTTTTATCAGCCTGTGCTTGGGTGAGGTGGGAGAGGGATGAAGGGTAATCGTGCCATGGACATTGCAAGGATTTGTGGAGAACGTTATTTCTATGAACACTTTATGTGCTACGTACATACTCACTTACTTTTTTCACTTAACAGTTCCCAGCAGTTGAGAATTTACTTGTCGACAAGAAAAATCTATCATGCGCACACACACACACACACACACACACACACACACACACACACACACATGCGCGCGCGCACACACACACACACACACACACACACACACACAACAAACACACACACACACACAACACAAACACACACACACACAAACACACACACACACACACACACACACACATTCACACATGCACGCGCGCACACACTTACGCACGTACGCATACACACATACACATATACACACATCACACACACGCATATACAAACACACACGGACACACACACACACTTTCACACACACATACACACACTTACGCACACACATACACAT
Organism: Monoplex corrugatus; assembly: GCA_030674185.1. Classification (NCBI taxonomy): domain Eukaryota; kingdom Metazoa; phylum Mollusca; class Gastropoda; order Littorinimorpha; family Ranellidae; genus Monoplex; species Monoplex corrugatus. The sequence continues at coordinate 66,832 of JAPXFY010000202.1, forward strand.
ACATACACATATACGCACACACACATACACACACTCACACACACACACACATGTATACACATACACATACACACAGATACACACATACGCATACACGCACACACACAGACACACACACACAAACACACACAAACACACACACATACACACACATACACACATGCGCACACAAAACACACACACACACATACACACACATACACACACACAAACACACACGCACATACACACATACACACACAAACACACACACACACACACAAACACATACATACACACATACACACACACACACACACACACACACACACACACACACACACACACACACACACACACACACACACACACACACACTCGCACACACACTCAAATCACAAACGCGCAGATCAATACAGGCAACTTCACTACCAAAGGATACCCTCCTCCCTAATCTACAGTCAGTCTCTGCTCTCTGTAGACTAAATGCAGTTCTAGGTGATTTCCACACAAATCAGGTTGACATTCAACGAGGCAGGTACAAAAGGAAATGTTTCTGAATGGTTGGTAAAGACAATGAGAATAATTCCCTTCAGACTTAAGAGCTGGTGGAGCTGTTCTGTGATTGGAGTCACGTTCAGACAATCAGTCATGACTGCCCGTGATTAACCAGTAGTGCAGAAGACTTTC
>JAPXFY010002028.1:0-2500 GCA_030674185.1 Monoplex corrugatus
GCCATAACTTCAGGATGGCCTTTTGTTGTCATCGTTTCTTTTTTTTTTTTTTGATTCACCCGGATCCAGACCAGTGCCTCTAAGTTGGTCAGGCGCCTGATGGCCAAGACTCTTGTTCCTGGTGGCAGGAGAACGTATGCAGGTTTGATGATAAAACCGCTTCTCAGAGGAGCCAAATGTCACATGTCATTCCAGATGAGACTTCTTTAACCCTTTCGCATTCGCACTGCTAGATGTAAAGCTAGCTCCTAGTATTCGCATTTTTCTGACATTTTTTTCATCCGAGTACAGTCATGCTGATAAACATACTGCCATTCACTTGTTTGAAAGTACAGAAGAAAGATATTTTGCACACATATACACAAGTGTCCATAGTTTGATTTGCATGTGGTTTTGTGTGTCCTGGGTCTAGTGTGCGTGTCCCTGTCACCAAAGATGTCACAAACAGAGGTATTTTTATGGTGACAATACAATGGTTAGCATACAAACAAGCTCTATTGTCTAAAAACAACATCTGTTAGTTGTACACACAACATCTGTCCTACCCGACGCTGTCTCTGCTCCTCCAGTATAGTATCCAATACACAGGCACAACACAAATGTCAGAAAAGAATTGTCACGATGTCACCAAATGAACATAAACAGAAAGAAACAGAAGTGTTTTACAAAGATATTTTGTACATGTTCGTCTACAGATTTCATTCCCTATACACTATTTACACATATGTGCCTATACAGCAACTTTGCAGCTACTGTGATGATGGTGAGATGTTGTTGTCATCGTCACTGTGATTGTCACCGTCATTGTCAGTGGCAGTGTCACCAGTGGTGTCACAAGCGCTGGTTGTAGCCTGTGTCGTGGTGTTTAGCGCATGATAGTCCCGGAAACAGTCCCGGACAGAAAGTTGACCAGTAGCACCATAGACGGGACTGATGTTTTAGCCCCATCATGTTGAGAATAGACAGGTATGCCCTGATTTCATCAGCTGTCGTCTTTTTCCAAAGTGGGTCAGGTTGCCCCTTTGCCGCAATCTTCTGACCAGCGTAGTTGTTGGTCTCTTCAGCAGCACTGACAAAAAATTCTAGTGGCAGAAACAAAAAAAAATAGTCTACTGGTTTCGCATCACGGGCAGCGAATGTTTAGGCCCAACAACTTGTGAAAATTCCCTGACTTCACTGCCACGTGTCACCGGTCGCCATGCCTGTACCAGTGCAGCCAGCGGTACATCGTCGTCTATGTCACTGTCATTTCCATCTTCACCATCACCACCTACTTCAACATCCGACTCTACATCTTCCTTTTCTTCTTCATCTTCTTCTTCAATTTCTAAACGATCTATTTCTCTAAAAATTTCCTGCAACTCTGCTTCAGTGTAATCCACAAATTCGTCTTCGCTGAAACTCGCCATCTTTCCCACGCTCACAGTTGTGAATGAAAGCACGTACCACAGCATCAGTAAGTTGAGTAACTAAGTCTTTCAGTAGGCCTAGTGAATGGAAAGTTCCTTGCATCCCAGAATGCTCGTACTATTTCTAGAACATTCAACGCGGGACTGACCAAGATTCTAACCACATGTGCGATAAGACAGCAAGGCCAGTAGTGATGGAAATTCCCCACACGTGTGCCGGAAAAGGTAGGGCGATCTCGACCGCTATGAACGGATCAGCACATTTTTTCCGCAGGGCGGTTACGGGCCTTGTGAACAGCTAAGGGTTAAAGTGCACTTTCGCACGTTGTCTATTACCACTGTTGATCTTGATGGACTGTCTTCTGAATTATGTTGGATTCTCTTCTTTATTATTATATTATATTACCACGAATCTCTTTCTTTTTCTCTTTGCCCTTTGACCCTGATTTAATTTTTGTTGATCCCAGTCCTTACAAAATGGTTCGCGTGTGTCCAAATACTTCTCTGACATTGAGGGTTTCCTTCGCTGCGCCCACTGCCTCCACGGATTTCCATTTTCGTTCATTGTTCAGCTTGGGCAGGGTTGATCTCACGACCTTGTCTGCGGAGTCGTCAGGCATGCTTCGAAACCTGACATTTCCCACATTGTACTCCTCCACGATGGATTTTACAGATAGATTCAGCATTGCCTGTCGATAATAAAGCTCAACGTCAGTGAGATCGGATTGGTCATCAAGGCATGGCTTTGTGTATTTCTTGATTTTGGCGTCCACGTTGCATTCCACTATGCTAGCGCTGATGTTATAATTACATTATATCAGCAGAGGCCAGAAGAGCTGTGGAATCAGCATGGACTTCAGGCACCAGACGTTGCATTTATCAACGAGGCCTCACTGGTATTTTACTTGCAGACTTTCTTCTGCCATTTGCTTTGTTTCGTTTCACTCTTCTGTGTCTTTCAGGGATTATCGTTCTACCTGCCAAGGGTTTTAACTGGTTCTTCTGTCATTGTTAGAAAGGTTTGGCTGGCTACAGTAACCGTCACTGTTTCATCTGCTTCTCTGTTTCGCAGTGAGAGGCTCTGTGATTTC
>JAPXFY010002029.1:20000-25000 GCA_030674185.1 Monoplex corrugatus
TGTGTACAAGCTGTGTCATGGCACAGGGGTCAGTGTCCTAAAAGGGTCACATCTATTGTCTGTGTACTAGCTGTATGAGCGCGTGGGATTTAGGATCCCATATCGCACCTATTGTCTGTGTACAAGCTGTGTGAGGGGTCAGGGGTCAGAGTCCCAGGCCACAGCTATTGTCTGTGTACAAGCTGTGTGAGGGGTCAGGGGTCAGTGTCCTAGGTCACACCTATTGTCTGTGTGCAAGCTGTGTGAGGGGTCAGGGGTCAGTGTCCTAGGTCACACCTATCGTCTGTGTACAAGCTGTGTGAGGTCAGGGGTCAGTGTCCCAGGTCACACCTATCGTCTGTGTACAAGCTGTGTGAGGGGTCAGGGGTCAGTGTCCTAGGTCACACCTATTGTCTGTGTACAAGCTGTGTGAGGGGTCAGGGGTCAGTGTCCTAGGTCACACCTATTGTCTGTGTACAAGCTGTGTGAGGTCAGGGGTCAGTGTCCTAGGTCACACATTGTCTGTGTACAAGCTGTGTGAGTTCAGGGGTCAGTGTCCTAGGTCACACCTATTGTCTGTGTACAAGCTGTGTGAGTTCAGGGGTCAGTGTCCTAGGTCACACATATTGTCTGTGTACAAGCTGTGTGAGGGTCAGTGTCCTAGGTCACACCTATTTTCTGTGTACAAGCTGTGTGAGGGCCCAGGGGTCAGTGTCCTAGGTCACACCTATTGTCTGTGTACAAGCTGTGTGAGGGGTCAGGGGTCAGTGTCCTAGGTCACACCTATTGTCTGTGTACAAGCTGTGTGAGGGGTCAGGGGTCAGTGTCCTAGGTCACACCTATTGTCTGTGTACAAGCTGTGTGAGGGGTCAGGGGTCAGTGTCCTAGGTCACACCTATTGTCTATGTACAAGCTGTGTGAGGGTCAGGGGTCAGTGTCCCAGGTCACATCTATCGTCTGTGTACAAACTGTGTGAGGGGTCAGGGGTCAGTGTCCTAGGTCACACCTATTGTCTGTGTACAAGCTGTGTGAGGGACCAGGGTTCAGTGTCCTAGGTCACACCTATTGTCTGTGTACAAGCTGTGTGAGGGACCAGGGTTCAGTGTCCTAGGTCACACCTATTTATATACAAGCTCTGATAGGGGCTGAGGGTCAAGGTTTCAGCAGGGAAACTATCTCTTGGCAACCAGATTGACACAGATTTGTTATGTGATTAAGTTATCCTTCATGGAAAAAAAAAGTACATTTGTAAACTCAAATTTTATAATAACCCCATTTAATCAAAGATATCTGGACACAAATTATCACACAGAAGAACGCCATGCTGACGTGAAACTTCCAAAGCTTTAAAAACGAAATGGTTGCCATGTGTATTATAAAATAAACAACCGACACTTGTTACACTATATTCAGTTTGTGATCCACGTAATTGTCAATGTAATCAATGGAGCATGATAGCGAGTCTGATGTGTGTGTGTGTGTGTGTGTGTGTGTGTGTGTGTGTGTGTGTGTGTGTGTGTGTGTGTGTGTGTGTGTGTGTGTGTGTGTGTGTGTGTGTGTGTGTGTGTGTGTGTGTTTGTATTTTAAACATATGGATATTTTGCAGGAACTAGAATTTTTCCTTACAGCCTGATTATAACTACGCTTTGGAGTTATATTTTGCATTTGTGTATATGTTGTTTGTTAAAAATTTGCTGCAGCTGCTGTCACGGCAAGCAAAAATGGGCAGATTTTGCCTGTTTAGTTTCTGCCAGAAACACCGTCCCTCCCGCCCTTCCTCTCAGGGGCTGCCACAGCTGCAGCCCTTTCCTTCTCTTTCCCCTATGTAAAATGTGTTGTCAGTGACTGTGTTTCCCGCCTAATTATATTTTCATGCGGATTATATCAGATCTCAAATGGCGCTTCTTTAATCCAGCAATCTTTGCTGATTACATCCGTAGTACACAAGTCGAGGTCCCAGTTCCTACTGTGTTGTAAAAATAAAATAAAAGAAAAGAAAAACGACCACTTGATGTACTGGCACTGACTGAGTATGTGCCGCTGGCAGCAGCTATCTGGCACTCTGGGCATTGAGATAGATAAGCGAAAGAATGTGAGTAGGCCTACAGGTCACACTTGACCCCGCTCACACGCAGTCTGTGAGAGTAAATGAAGTGGTCTTGCTTTTTTCTTTGTTCTTGCTTTTGGATTTTTCATCTGCTTTCTGTGATTGTTCTTTAACTTATTTTCATCATCGTTTTGTTTTCTGGCCCCATTTTGTGTGTGTTTAGTTTAGTTGTGTTTGTTTCTTATTGTGTACAGAAAAAAAAAAACATACAAGGCTTAGGCTGGTTGGTGTTTTACTGTGTGATGTAGGCTATACACCACTTGACTGTGCCTGTGGAAAAAAAAAACGTTGCACATTATGGATGCAGAGAAACATTCTGAAAGAACTCACTTTGAGAGACTGAACGCACTATGCAGAATATGTGGTGACAGATCAAAGAAAGATCGCGAGACAAAACCCGCAAAATTTTGCAAAAACTACGCCCTAGATTTTACGACATTTTTCGGGATAATTGTTTCCAGTGAAACAGACGGCATTCTTCACTCAGCTACGTTTTGTTCAAACTGCTACAAAAGATTGCGTGCTATGAAACAAGCATCCTCTCCATCTGAGATAACACTAAACAATATCAAGTCTGCCATAGAAAAGAGCAATTTAATCTGGACACAAAAATATAGATAACTAAATGTAAGTAGACGTATACTTGTTATAACACACCGATTTCATTGCATTGTTGATTATTTTCATACACCTATAAAACATACAGCCAGCAACATAACTGACAGTGCAGTGCATAAAGAAAGACGTGTGTGCGCACTCGCGCGCATGTGTGTGTATATGTGTGTACACTGGACTACAAACACCGCTGCCTCAGGGAAGCATTTCCTGGCAAGTGAAGAGTGACTCTAATTACCCGCCGCCTGTGGCGCACATGTTCCGCAGACCCGGATTGTGGTGAGTGATACCAGTAGTGGCCAGACTGAACTTTAAAGAATGCTAAGTATGAATGGTCATAACAGTTGCACGCATCACACAGCATGTATGAAAGTTGAAGCTTTATTCGTTGTCCGAGCATGAACGTGTTGAAAAGTCTGTAGCATGGCATGAATGTAAACACCTCTTAAGTGCATATTACTTTCTCCTTTCTCTGGTGTGTTTGTACTCGTTGTAAACTTCAGACAGAGTACTTTCTGTTGGTTTTATCAAAAATCTTACAGCTGTGATGAGTCAGACATAAATGATGTAGAACCACAGACACTACAATTTACCGCGGCCAGTGGCTGGCAGCTTAATGCTGGCACTGACAGAGCAGACCGTTGCTTTCTATGGTTCCCTTGGCACTGAGCAGATGTTTTGTCTTTCGCGGTGGCTCAGTGAGTGAGTTCAACTAAACAGTGGGCTGTGCAACGCCGTGCTGTTGTTGTTGTTGTTGTTGTTGTTGTTGTTGTTGCTGTTGTTGTTGTTGTTGTTGTTGTTTAATTTATTTATTTATTTATTTATTTTTGTCAGTTTGACAAAGAAAAACAGACAAACACTGAAACAGGATGTTGGATTGTGGGAGCCAGTCAGTGTGATGTCATGTGTGACCGTCCACTCAGTCACACCACAGTATCCGGACACGCCCTTCCTGACTCGGCTTCTGACTTGGCTGTGGGTGACAGGGTCCCCATTATTCAAAATTCATTATTCATTAGTGTGACATTCATTTTATCACAATGGGTTTTGCCATATGAAACCCGGACTGCTCTTCCCTTGACAGCGGGTCGACGTGGTGCAGCGCCATACATTTATCATGTATATATATATATATATATTTATTTAACGAAGACTTCAGAAAGGCAAGAAGGATAATTGGCCGTCAAGGGAAGGGACCTGGACAATAAATCTATCCCTCCAATATAATTATTATACCAGGGCAGCCGAGCGAATGTCCCGCTCTTCAACATTTTCGATTGTCGTGGGATATTTTAGCGTGTGTAAGCTAGAAGGCACACAGGTCCGACTTTTTTTTTTCCTCTCCCAAAGGACTAGACGTTCAGTTCTTTTTTTTTTTTTTATCAAACTGAGGAGAAAAGTCGAGGTCTCAAAGGGAAACGAACCCTGGAACCTCGAGTTTAGTTATTGGCAGGCGGCGAACGTCTGAACCATTCTGCTGCCTTTCTAACATTAATATGGTAATCATCAATCTGCATGGCTTGCTGACAGCTTTGATTTAAATTCATTATTACAATATAAAAGAAAGAAAGAGCGTTGTGCTCTGTCAGAAATAGACAACAGTAGAACGGTTATAACAACCACGTTAAAAAACACAATACAGATTCAATCACTTATCTAAAATAAAATAAACAAAGCAAGCACACGCGCGCACACACGCACACACACACACACGCACGCACGCGCGCGCACACACACACACACACGCACACACACACACGCGCGCGCACACACGCACACACACACACACACACACACACACACACACACACCATCATCATCATCATCATCATCATCACCACTATAAATCCTTAAACCATTTGTTTATCAGGCTTACTACAACAGATGTACGAACAACACACACATCTTTACAAAGTCAATCACCCACACACCTTAACAACAGATTTTGATACTGAAGTACCTTAAACGTTTCATTAATTAATGTTTTTACTTCCAGGTTAGTGGATGTCAACGAGGTGCAAAGACAGGTAGTCAGACAGACAGACAGACAAATAGACAGACAGACAAATAGACAGACAGACAGGCAGGACGGGTACAGATAAACAAACAACACTCATTTTGCCTCATTTTCCCGCAAATGCAGAACAAGGCGGAGCGGGATGGAGATGGAGAGAAAAGAAATGGAATCGGTTTCAATTTCAGTTTCAGTTTGTCAAGAAAACGTCTCTACATTCTGAATAAATTACATATGCGATGCTTCACAAATGCTATGTGATCGGTAAAGGTGGGGGGGAGGGGG
>JAPXFY010002030.1:0-30284 GCA_030674185.1 Monoplex corrugatus
ACACAACGGGTTGCTTAAAACAACAGATTTTTATTTTTAAAATATAAAAAAACAGGGGGGGAGAGACATTAGAAACCTTTTTTGGGGAGGATAGAAATGAGGAACAACATAAAAAAAGGAACTTTGAAGGACCACCAATAATAAAAATTCGAAGTTACAGCAGCGTTGAAAAAAAATGAAAGGAGAATAGCCTCAGGACCAGAAAATATTACTATAGAAAATGATTGGGGCTCTAGAAAAATTGGTATTGAAATAATAAAAACCTCCCAAATGAAATTCATGACACTGGGAAAAAATCCTAAAGATATGTCGAAATCATATGTCATTGCACTTCCAAAAATCGGAGGCAAAAGAATACGAACTCCATTGTACTATCAGCTTGATAAGTGATATGACAGAGATTCTATTGAGATTAAATCCTGATGAGGACAAAAAACCCCCAGAATTAAACAGGATAAAGCAGTGAACAGTGTGGATTTGTTGAAAGGAAAAGAACTCTTATTGCCATATGCACCTATCTATATTGAGTCTTTCTAGTTGGTTGATCAATTCTTCATGTCTTACCTGATCGAAAGCCTTGGTATAATCAACAAAGCATAAATATAAATCCTTATTCATCTCGATTGACCTCTCTATGACAGTTCTTAAGATGTAAAGGCACTAACAGTTCCTTTCCCTCTCACAATTCCACACTGCTCTTCTGCTATTTCTCTTTTGATTCTATTCCTTGTCCTCATCATGGTTATTCTTAATGGAGTTTTGTTGCATGACTCATCAAGGTGATTGTGCGATGGAGTTCGCATTCTGTAGCTCCTGTCTTCTCTGTGCAATGAAAATTGATTTTGACATATCTTTGGGGATTTTTTCCAGTGCCATAAATTTCGTTTAGGAGGACTGTTATTTTTTTCAATACCAAATTTTTCCAGAGCTTCAATCATCTCTATAGTAATGTTGTCTGGTCCTGGACTTTTCCTGGTATTCATCTTTTTCAATGCTGCTCTACTTCATCTTTCATTATGGGTGGTCCTTCAACGTTCTTTCTTATAATGTGTACTTCGTTTCTGTCATCTTCAAAAAGGTCTTTAATGTACTCTCCCCATCTGTCTAATATTTGTTCTTTTTCCATGATAAGCGTACCATCTTTCGATTTTAAGCAACCAGTTGATGTGCATGTATTCTTCCTGTGGACAATTTCTATAATAATAATAATAATTACAATATTTATATAGCGCAAAATCTTGATAAAATCAAATCTAAGCGCTGAAGCAGACACACACGCAGGCACGCACGCTCGTACACACACGCACGCACACATACAGACACACACACACACACACACACACACGCATGGCTATAAATGGGGAGAAAGAATAAAAGCAATAAAAGCAAGAATAAAAGCAATGGAAAATTATAGAGAGCATAGCATACAATTATATATTATAACCATGTGATCCCTCCGAGCGGAGACAGGCTGCAGAGGGGAGGGTTGAGTGAGGTTAGGATTTTATGCAGGAGAGAAAAGGTGAGTTTTGGAGAGCGGACTTGAAGGAGACAAAAGTAGGTTGCTGACGGACTGAGAGAGGAAGTTTGTTCCAGGAGAGTGGACCAGAAACAGAGAAGGCACGTGGACCATAGGTATTGAGCTTAGTGCGTGGAAAGCGAAGAGTCAGAGGATCAGAGGCAGAGCGGAGGGTACGTGAGGGAACATAGATCTCAAGTAGGCTTGACAGGTAATCGGGGCTGCGTTATTGAGGCTTTTGTAGCACATGGTGTCTAGTTTGTACTGTATGCGCTTTGATACAGGGAGCCAGTGAAGTTGTGCCAGGAGAGGAGATATGTGGTCAGCTTTTTTCTTTTTGAGTACAAGGCGTGCAGCATTGTTTTGAATGCGCTGTAGGATGTGAATGGTGGAGGCAGGAAGACCAGACAGGAGTGAATTGCAATAGTCAATGCGAGACATTATGAAGGAGAGAACGAGTTTTGCAGTTGTTTCGACAGAGAGATACTTCCTGATCAGCTTTATACGATGGAGATGATAGTAGCAGGATCTGGCAGTTTGAGAAACAAAGTTGTTCATGGAGAGGGTAGAAGTCAATGCAGACACCAAGGTTTTTTAGCTGAATCGAAATTGGGACTGATGTGTTACATAATGGGAGAGAAAGAGGAGGCAGCTGAGAAAGTTTCTGACGGGTGCCAATGAGAATAGCTTCTGTTTTGTCGTCATTAAGCTGAAGTCTATTGTGTGTCATCCAGTTCTTAATGTCCGAGTAACACTCAGTGTGCGCGTCAACAGGGGCTGTAATTATCAGGTGATCACTGTCTTGAAGTTGGGTGTCATCAGCATAGAAGTGGTGTTTTATAGAAGAGTTTTGGGGATGGTGGACAAGGGGAGGTGTAAAAGAGTGAAAAAGAACAGGGCCCCCAAAGGCCCAAACCTTTTAAACACCACATCAGTAATGAAGGATGAGATAAGTTTTTATAAAAAGAACGGTTTGTTTTTTTGTTTGAAAAGGTATAATGAACCAAGACAAGCAATGTCCCGAGATGCCCAAAATATATGAAGTCTAAAAGGAGAAACCATTTAACAATGGTAACAAAGGCTGCAAGACAGAACAAGGAGTAGAAAAGAGAGACTTTTTGCCAAATAACCGTTCAAGGAGGAGAAAGTTAGAAAAAAGTTAGTAGGCGATTCAGTGCTATGGCCCCTGGGTAGGCTGACTGGGAAAAGGGTTGACAATTTTTGGCAACAGTTTAGAAATTCCCGCTGGTTGGAACGACTTTTTTCAAGGGGGTTTTGACAAAAAAGAGATTAAAATAGCCTTTGTTTTTCAATCAAATGTAATTTTAAATTTGGGGTTTTTTGAGGAAGGGTAACAATAGCAAACTTGAAAGAATCTGGGACAGATCCCATATTGAAGAAATTATATGTCAGTAAGAATGGGAAATAGTTTTGAGCAGCGGGGTAGACAGAAAACCCGGAAAGGAAAACCCAGTTTCGCAGGTTTGAAACGAAACTGATCTGAATTTGTGTTTTAGAATTTCTTCTTTGGGGACTGGGGAAAAAAATATAAAGAGTGTACCAAAGAAGAAGGGCAGTTTGGGGATGGTTGACAGGGGGTCCTGTCAACCTGTCACGAAGAGTTTGAATTATCTTCCCAAATTCCCCTTGTCATACCCTTGGAAACTGTTTTGGGGTCGTTTCCCTTTTTTTTTTCTTTGCATTTTGTTTTCCCCGCCAACCTTCCTTTTCTTCAATTTCACCTTTTTCTTAATTTCTGTACATTTTTCCCGTATTTCCCCCCTTTTTTCCTTTCCCTCCTCCGTTCCTCCATCAAACCCAGAATTTCTTTGTCCCCCATTTTTTTTTTGCTTTTCTATCAAAATTTTGGATATTCTTCACAAGCTTCATTTTTTTGAATTTTTTTCAATTAATCCATTTTTCCACCCAGTCCCCAACGTCCCCCCAGAGCACTGGGAATTTGTTTGGGAAAATGTAAATTTTTTTAAATTTTTTTTTCGTACACTTCATCATTTTTTAAATCCAAAGAATTAGTTTATTGTTGTTTTTGGGTTTCCTTTTTTCCTTTCCTTTAAATTTTTAAAGCAAATCTTCCCCAAAAAGGATTGTGGCACTGTTGCAGTCCGCGCCTGGTAGTTTTTTTTTCTGTCAGTAAAGAATTTCAAAATCTTTTATTATTAAAAAAAGTAGTAAAAATTAAATTTGGAATTTTTCCCTGGACCCCTTTTCCAACCCCTACTTTTCCATAGGTCTCAAAGCAGGTGTTCCAACTATGACTCATTCATCGTGCCCATTCTACAAGCCCGCCCCCCCCTTTTCGTTTTGTGTACAAAGGCATGAGTCCACCCTATATCCTCCCCATATCCTTCCCACTTTACTTTAAAAAAACCCTCCCATAATTTTTTAAAAAACTACTTTGAACATTCCCATTTGGCCCCTTTGGCCGTCAAAAATTTAATTTTTCGTAGAATTTTAAAAAACTCTTTTGAGTTTTTTTGCGGAGGGTTTTGTCCCTACACCTGAATGATTTTTAAATCAAAGGGCCCTGCCACCCATTTAAAAAAAAAAAAGCAAAATTTGTCGACACACCCCCGTATCTTAATTCTTTTTTGTTTTTTCCCCTGTCCATTACGTTTGGCCTACTCCCTTTTTCAGGTGAGTTTCCCACAGAAAAATTTTATTCCTGGTTTATCAAGCCCTCCCCCCTCCATCCATTTTCCCCCCCGACCCCCTAAAATCCCTTATGTAAAGCCTTCCCTTTTCCCATTTTGATATGTCTAATTTCCCTTTTTTTTGCAAAAAGTATTCTAACGCCCCAATGTTCCCAATTTTTTATTTTTTTCCATAAAGCCCAATTTACGTTTTTACACACAGAAAAAAAAAGACCTAAAAAATTTGTGATTATAATAGAAGAAAAAAATTTAAAAAAGGCCTGAAGCTAAAAAAAAGCGAGAAGACGTAGCCCCATGATAATCAATAAAACAAAAAAAATCCAGGGCAAAATAACAGCAAAAAAGGCACACGATAAGTGCAAATATCTGGATGCCATTCCCCAACCCAAAACAAATGCAAATCCAAAAAAATGCAGAAAACACCAAGCTAAAACAAACATTTTAAAAAGAAAGAAAAGCCCTTCTAAAACACAAGCCTACACTTACCAAAAAGAAGAAGTTCCTGGTTTAATTAGAATTAATACTATTGTACAGTTTTGTGACATTTAAACCATCTGACCTAGAACTCCATGTACCAATACAACTCACGAAGAATGTTGGTCATACTTTTCAGTATCTACCGAATCCATGCGCTTCCTATTATCCCTTCTGTTTCAAGTTGAGCTTCATGGAAACATATAACGTTTGTGATAATAAAGTTTTTGAATTGATTTATCACATAATAATTAAATCACTCCCTGCGAGAAAAATTGTTGTACAAGCTTACATCAAGCTAAGAGGTTAAGTCACCTTGAACAAAACAAAAAAAATTACTCTCTGCTTTTGGAATGGTTGAAAAGGATTGTTTACTGATGACTTGATTTCAGGGCAAGATGGAATGTACCATTGATTTCCATATAGAATGTGTTCATTTGATAAATATAAACATGGTGTTTAATTCTTTCTGTTTCAGGAAGATGAGCCATAGGCTTTGTCCACGATCCCCATTTTCCTTTACCCTCTCTACCTCCCCCTCCCTCATATCACCATTCCCCCTTCTTCAGTCTTCTCTCTTTCGATCTTGCTTTCGTAAAGACATATAAAACTGCAAAAGGACCAGCCAAGGACGACAAGCCAACCAGCCCATGTGGATAGAGAGTCAGCCAACCCAGAGAGGAACCAACCATAAGCCAACCACCCAGACATCCCAATGGAACCTCCAGCAGTCAGTTAGAAGCCCAGTCAACCCATGTGAAGCCCGATCAACCAGCCCAGCCCAGGATGGTCACCAACAGGATCCAGTGCTCCGGTGATTCCCACCATCTGTGATGCAGTCTGATTTGTGTGGTAAGGGCCAGAGACAAATGGAGATCCTGGTTGGAAAATTGAACGGGTGAAGTGGAATGGTGAAATCTTCAGAACACTCTTGCAATGTCATGTTGCTATGATATGGCTGAATGGACCATTCAAGAATTTTTTTCGTGCTGCAGATATGGCATGGGTGTGTTCTGTGACCAACCTGAAACCTATCTCCTGCGATCCCCAAACCGTCCACCAGTGATCCTCTCATGTCTGATCCTTCAGCGCAACCTCGTAGAGCAGGGATCTCAGCCAGCATAAAAAGGTAGTCAACCAAAAATCCATAGGCAATCAAGCATCAACCAACGCGAGCCATGAGGATTCCTAGGCAAACCAACCAGCAGTCTAGATGAACCAGCCAGCCAGAGGATCCACCAGCCAGAAGAATCAGTCAGAAACCCACCAGATTGAAACGGCTGGGGCCAGGAGATCAGCCAAGAAGAACCAGCCAATCAGCCATCCAGCAAAAAAAACAGCCCAAAGGAGCCAGCCAACCATTCCAGCCCATGGAGACCAGCCAACCAACAGCCAAACCCGACAGTCAGAGAACCAAGCTAGAAAGAATACCAATTCAAGCATGAGTCAATAGCCAGTCAGTAAGTAGACATTCATCCATCATTAGGATCCGAGCAGCCAGAAATCTAGAGAAATCCTTTCGATTAATCTCTACTTCCCTCCTCCATCATTCCTATTCCCTTATCGTGCATTGCATCCATCCCACCGGCGCCTGTTACCAGTGTCCACTGTATTTGGAGCTGTCATAAACTTGTACTTGCTACTCAATTCCATCATTGCCTTCTTTTCTGGAGAGTAAAGTTTATTTTAGTGTTTACTTTAATACTCCCACCTACAGGCAAATGCAATAGCATTGAACACATGATTGCACACAATTAACAATCATAACAAAAACCCAAGCTGTGTCATTTGTAGATCACAGGCTTTCTTGCCACAGCTCGAATGATCCCTGTTTGTAAGAAATGAGGTTATCATGTGGGAATTCATCCTCTTTACCTTCTTAAGCTCAAGTGTGATTATTCAACTTGTGGATTTGTAATGACTTGTCATAAAAAAAACCAGGGCAGAAATGATAAATAAAACAATGATAAAAAAGGTAAACAAGTCCCTTTCCGAAGGAAACCTGTACCCTAAAACTTCAAACTGTTCCCAAAAGTTGATTTGGAGAATGAAAAAAGTCCATATGGAAAAGTTTTTTTTTCTTTTAGGAAGCATTGAAATGTTAATGAATTTTAGCCAACAACCGCTTTTCAAAGGAGGAAATATATCACTATACACATTTCTGTCAACATACAATTAATTTAAAACACACTTCAATGTATATACATGGAATATTCCTTAAAAGCACCTAATGTAGAAATACCAGCTTTGTTTCAAAAGTCGTAAGTTAAAATGCCTTCTCCTATTTAAAAGCGTGACAAAAAACCATCGGGAAGTTCAACTAAAGGTTTTCCCACAGAGTCGTCCTACATTTTCAAATAAAAACTCATAATATTATCCGCTTTCCCAGTAACATCTAAATGATAAGATTGACTAATTGTAAGATGTATTCAAACCTGAAAATAAATTAATTTTTCTTGCACTATTTGGACAAAAGTGAAAATAAAATAATGACAGTCACAGGCCAAATGTATCTTTCCTCATGTACTTAAAATAGCTTTAAGAAGTCACTTTTTCCTGATGTTTCAGGCAACCTCAAGTGGCAGGGACTCACAGCAATTGTAGAAAAACCAGCCAAAAACCACCAACCAACCCAGTCAGAGAATCAAGCAAACATCCCCAGCCACAAGCCCATCCAGTTAACCACCAACTCAAGCCAGCCAGGAAATCTGTCAGGAGAACCATCCAGGAGAACCAGCCAAGAGAGAGCCATTCCAACCACCAGACTAGGAGAACCCACTAAGAAGAGCCAGCCAACCACCAGCGTGTAAATAAACACTAAAGAAGAGCCAGCCAACAAACCAACCAGGATGAACCACCATGTACAAAAGAAAGATTCTTACATTTTCCAAATTACTGCCATTTAAAAACCCCAATTTTCATAAAAAGAAAAACAATCCCTCCGAAAAACTGTTTCTTATAGGCTTAAAAAAAACTAAATCTATCTACAAGTCAGTCTAGGCCACTTTTTTGTTTATCGTTGAATGATGTTAGGATTACGATGTTGAAGACCTAATGCAGTTTTATGGCCTTCAACATATCTAAAGATAAGATTCATCTACAAAAAGCATGTAGAAAAAGCTCAATGAAAACATATAAAAACGGCACAATATTGACATAATAAATATCCCAAGCAGTGCCAATATGTAGATCACATAAATTGGAGCCCAAGCAAGAAAGATCCCTATGTAATATGCTAGTGGTGGATCAACTTTTTGATACATCGTTTTCCTCCCTTTCTAAAGCTTCAATTTGGGAGTTAACTCTTGAGAATAGTAGTGACCTAACTGTTTGAAACGTGACAGAAATGAACAAAAATAAAATTAACATAAATAACATTATCCCTTCCACATGAACCAGTTACCCTGTACCCTTATCTTTAACTGTCCCAAAAGTGATTTTAGATTTGAATATGAAATCACTCACTTTAGAAAAACCAAAACAGAGTTTTTTTTTTTCGAAAACCCAGAATGTCCAATGAATATAATAGCCAATGACCCTACCAATCATAAGATGGCGGAAATCATTAACACACAATATCAGGATCAACATACAATTAGGATATAACAAACTACCAATGAATCTAGAAGGGAATACTTCGTAAATTACAAATTGTAAGAAAAGGACATTTGTTTTGTATTCCAAGTCAGTACGTACAAAAAACTAATTTTAAAAAGTGCAGAGACCAAAACCATAATCTCCCTCAATATTTAACTATTTATCCCATTCAATTACCGACAATATACAAAAAAAATTAACCCTCATTTTGGTCCTGCCTATCATTAACATCTAAAATAATCACATTGTCTGACCTAAATGTCAGAGAATTCAAACTATTGGACAAACTGTACAAAAGATGTTGACATATGTGTCAGTTAACATTTAAACACTTAGACACACCCATTACCTAAACCTGTGCATAGATTCCTCCAACCATCTTTCACATCACGTATAACAATAAACATTGCTCTTGAATTATATGCAAATACAGGCTGAATAATATTGCCATAATACTGAACACCAACGGTAGCACTGCTTGTTAATCAACTTTTTCAATTCTTTACTGAATCAAATTAAAGTCCTACAACATCAAACACCCAAAAATTCGAACATCTTTCAAAAAAACTATTTTACACATAAAACTTATGTATATTATATTTATTAACTTGGACCAGCCACGTGTTCCCTTACCTTTTTCCATGCATATGAATAACATTTTATAAATTAATTATTTAATAACCAAAGTTCCCTGTCATGAATCATGAATTCTAAACTCAATAGATTATAATACATCTAGATTATCATGTAAAAAACAGTAATTCATAGAAGGAAATACGTCCCCAGTTCTTTCGTCAACCAAACTGTTCTAATGTTATTGTTATCTTAATGTTTAAAATCCTTCGTGAAGGTCATATGTATTTACCATTATCATGTTGATAACTCTCCACAAAAACCCCAGATCCTGCACCAATAAAAAAAGAAGTACACACAGAACTACCTGATCATACAAACAATCAAAAAAAAATAATGATCTAGTGAATTACAATTACAAACTTATCTTCAGCGTACTATAAATTGCTTTTTAAAAAACCACACTATCTGGAACTTTTCAGGCAACCTCGAAGTTGCATACGGTTCCCTCCCGAATCTTCAGACAAACCTCGTTGTGTCAAGCCAGCAACGAAGCCACATGAAGTAAAGTAACCATCGGAACCCAACCAGGTCAAGATGAGCAAAGTGCCAACCGCCCACCTGTCAGATAATCAACCATCCAGGAGGAACCAGCCACCAAGCAGGAAGAGCCAGCAAGCCAGCGCAAGGACGAGCCAGTAAGCCTAAGCCCGGATTAACAAGCGAGGGATGAAACCATCGAGGTAGGTAGCCAGCCAGGAGGAGCCATCCCAGTAGAACAATCAAAGAGTATCAACTCAGAGTGAATTAGATCCAAGAGGAGCCAACCAAGAGGACACCAACCAACCCAAGCTAGAGAAAACAAAGCCAATACATGTAAGAAATTTAACATACTTCCGAAATAACCCCGTTTTAATTTGCCATTAAAAATCCCCAATTTTCCTATTGAAATCAAGAAAACCCAACCATCATACATACAATTTTTTTTCTACTTAAAACTAAATTTAACAGTTCAATACGATACCACTTTTTTTACTCGTAGAGTTCTTTTAAGTTGATGTTTAAGACCTAGCCACCAGTTTGAATCCTTCATGACATCTAAAGGAGTACGAACATCAACAAAAAGCCTGCGAAAAACTCTATTAGCATCTGTAAGTGAACTAACACCTTAAATCATTCCCGTCCTTAGAATAATATATCTTTTCAAGTTCATTGATCAGCATAGAAAACAGATAGGGACTTTCAATGCAACCTTGCTTAGGTCAGAAGGCAGACCAAATAACTGTAAATATCCCAATATACTAAAAACATAAAACACATACTTATCAAAAAACTTTAGCGAACAGACTTGATAATTTTGACATCTTCCCTTAAACCCATTGATCGTGATAATACAGACCATTTAATAAAAAAACGTTTTCCTATTTTACATCACGTGTTTATTTTTTTAAATCTATAAAAGGCAAATTTTCCGAGTTTTTTGTTTTTATATTTTTTTTGTTGTTTGTCTATTCAAAGATAAAATATATTTCAATAAATATGTTCGTAAAGTGAAATATAATGAATTTCCATATGTAAGACCGACCCATCATGAACTGCTGCATGACTAATTTAGTAGAGAAGTCTTAAGAAAACATGATGTTTTCCATCCTTGCAAGTGTCTGTATAAGCCATACCTCCAGTTTGATTGTTTACACACTTATAATTGTAGAATACATGTTCAACATTAACTGCATCAAAATAGAACAAAATGAAAAAATAATCTACACAAAAACAAGATCCCATTGAAATATCGAATACAAACCAATTACACAAATACTTGTGGCTTAACATACTGCGAATGAAACACAGATAGAATGAACGCAACCCATAGTGAAATCAAAGAGCTTAATTAATAGAAGTAACGTAATTATTGAGTAAATGTACAAACTGATTTTAAAAACCATACGCTGATATTCAGTGCAAATGACATAGGAGTACTTACATTCCTCTACCCTCCCATTTCCCCTCACTGGCCCTCATTTATTTCCCACAAACACCTCCTCCAACCAATCCATTCTCTATACCCAGATATGTTTTACCGTAGTGTGACTTTTCTTGGAAGTATGAAATGCTTTCAATCATGTGCATCCCCCTCCCTTGTGGGAAGGTGTAACCACAAACATATTTGGTCGTCTGTTGGCTTTGGTGAATTGTCAAATCATTCCATTGTGCTATAGCGCATGATGTTTGACAGATATGTTTTGAACTCCATGCAACAGTACAAATGGTCTAGCATGACCTTTGTCAGCTTCAGCGCAATGTCTTATCCGAGTCTAACGTGTACGTCTCATTCCACATCAATTAACATTCTCCTACCCCCGCCTGTCCTTCCCTTACTTCACTTCCCTAGAATCTACCCTGGCAGCTCGAATCGCCTGACTGGTGCTGATTTGAAACCTCCCTCCTCCTCGGCAGAGTCCTGACTGTTCCTTTCTGATTGTTTGCTCCTGAACTGTTCCTCCTTGCTGTCCGTTTGGATGTTTCCTCCTGACTTGCTCTTCTCTTGCAGTTTTGGTTGGTCTGTCACTATTTCCTGACTAATTATTTGGCTCCTCCTTGCAGGTCTGGTTGCTGTCTCCCCTTGGTTTGTTTTCCTCCTAGCTTGCTGTTTTGGCTGGCAACCTCATTGTCTGGTTCCTCCTGGATTGGCTGGATTGCTGGCTCATTGGCCTGGTTCCTTCCTCATGGCCAGTCAAGCCAGGAGACAATCAAGTCAGCCAACCAGCAGGAAAATCAACCAGGAGCCATCCAACAAGCCATCCATGAGAATTCCCAGCCAGTCAGTAGAAAGCCAGGGCCATTTAGAAGAACTCCATGAAGGGCATCGCAACATTGATCCAGGTGCACCCGGGTGATTCCCTCGTTCCTGCTAATGGTGTTGTCTGTTTGGGTGAAGTCAAGATGCAAGTGAGATCCTGGTGTGGACTGTTTCGTTGTGTAAGTTGGGTAATGTGAATCTTCAGACACACTTGACAAGTTCTTTTTGTGGATATGGGGATATGTCCGCACAAGGACGCATGTCCAGGTTATTTCGTCTGCTAGAATTGGCTGGGGTGTTCTGTTGACAACCTAAAACTATCCCTCCGGCGTTATCCCTGAGACCGGTTCCCAGTATCCTCTCTGTCTTGATCCTTCAGGCAACCTCGTCGAGGACAGGGATCCTTCACCATGCAATGAAAGCGAATCCATAATAAACCCTACTCCTAAACCCCAACCATCCAGCCAATGATTGAAAACAGCCAACCTTCCAGCTGGTGGAGGAACTATGCAACAAGCGCAGCTATGATGGAACCAGCCATAAAGGACCAGCCAACCAACCAGCCCGGAGGAACCAGCCAAGATGATAGCCAATCAGTCCAGCCCACCTGGAGGAACCAGCGGAAGTAGGGAGTCCATCCAACCAGCCATCCAGCCAGGAGGAACCAGCCAAACGCCAGCAAACCCAGCCAATCAGGATGAACAGCCAAGAGATCCAGCCTAACCAAGCCAGCTAGGAGTAAAACCAACCAAGTGGAGGCCATCCCAACCAGTACACAGCCATCCATGAGGAAGCCAGTCAGAAGACCAACCCACCAAACATCCAGTGGAATAGTCCAGTCCAGTGAGGAAACCAACCAACCAGATAGCTCAGGAGGAAACCAGTCAGTTAGCAACCCAACCAGAAGGAAACCATGTTCAGTTCACTCAGCCAGGAGGAAGTCAGTCCCAGAACAGTCAGTAGACGACGAGCAGACCATTAAGATCATAGAAGAAAGAAGACAGGAGAAAGAGGTGGAAATCATCATCGTTGTGCCGTTGATTATGGTCTTAAGCCACTCAATACACATGCACGGAAGCTGATCGTATCAGTACCGCATTTCATGTTAGAGTCCTCTTCTCCATCATTCCCTGATCCTTTCTAGGCACTTGCCGTCTCAAACCGGCCCCTGCGTCAGTGACAACTGGGAATGTGAGCTTTCAGTGCTGGGGCTTCACTGAACCTACATTGCCTTCTGGTGAGGTAATGGTTATATATACATGTGCACTTAAAATGTGTAATATGGTCCACTACTTGCTAAATGTTAACTATTCAGTAAAACAAAGATGCATAACTCATTAACATTATAAAAATCCCAAGCTGTGCCCATTTTTGTAGATCACAGTAATTAGTCAAAGCTAGAATGAATAAACCTCATTTATATATTCATGTGTTCTTTTGGGGTGTTCCCTTTCCCCCCCTCCGTTTTTCTCTTTCTAAAGAGCGAGGTTGGTATGTTATTTCATGTTGTGATTTTGAAATTTTTGTAATAACCTGCTCGGCGTGAAACGGGGCAGAAATGAATAATGATAATGAATTAAACAAAGATAATAATGTCCCACTTTTCCATTGAAACAAGATCCCTGTAACCCTTAAATTTCAATTTCCAAATTGACTTGGGAGATTAAGTAGCACTCCAGCACATTTTTGAAAAACTAATTCTGTTGGGTTTTTTTTTTTTTTTATTTTTTTTTTTTTTTCGGTAAACTCTGGCCATGTTTAATAAAATTTTAGGCCAACATCCCCTTTCATGAGGCAATCTCCA
Source organism: Monoplex corrugatus (assembly GCA_030674185.1). Classification (NCBI taxonomy): domain Eukaryota; kingdom Metazoa; phylum Mollusca; class Gastropoda; order Littorinimorpha; family Ranellidae; genus Monoplex; species Monoplex corrugatus. The sequence goes on from JAPXFY010002030.1 coordinate 13,440, forward strand.
CAAGACGCAGCACATTTTTGTTCAACATACAATTAAACACATTTCCATTGTAATACAGGGGAATTTTTCGAAAACTACTAATGTCAAAAAGAAAGCTTGTTTTTGATTCAATCAAAGTTGTACATTTCAAAATAATACTACTTCTCTTATCTTAAAGGCAGTGACCAAAAACTTCGGCAAAGTTTCAATATAGTTCCCTCAGTGTCATCCCCGTTATTTTTCCTAAAAAATTAAAAAAACAACAAAAAACAAAACAAAAAACAAAAACAAAACTAAAGTTGTTTCGCGCCTTTCCAGTAACATCAAAATGGATAACCATCATCTAACCTAATTGTACATATAGTACTCAAACTGAAAATGTATCCCGTTTTCCCCCCTCCCTGCACATTTGACAAACTGGATATGTATTGTTTGACATTTACTAGGCGCAAAGTGGTGTCTGTGAACGTTTAAAAAAAAAAAAAAAAAAACGGGGACACGGACCCCAATCCTAAATTGTGGCATAGATTCCTCACTCTACCTTCACATAAGGATCTAATTATACTTAGCTCTTGCAAATATAGACTGACATTTTTGCCATATAGTGAACAGCGCGAGCACAAAGTGGTTACACCAGCTTGACAGAAACTGCTTCAAAATATTATTTTTCTTCAGTTCTTTACTGAATCGTTTTCTCGGGGCGGCCACACCCCAAAAAGGGGGCCAAACTTCTTCAAAAAAAATACCATTCTCAAATTAAACGTTGCTTTTTTTTTTTTTAACTTGACCCCTATGTTCTATGACCTTATATTTTTTTCCAAGCATAGTGAATAACAATTATATAATATATATATTATACTATATTTTTTTTTTTAATACCCCACCTACTGTTGTTTTTCAGGTGGTCGAAAACCAATATTTAAATATACATCTAGTAATAGCAGTTATTTTAGAGAAAAAGTCCCCAATTCTCCGTACTATATATGATATATTTTGTGTTTAAATATCTTACAAGTGTAAAAATCGACTTGTCAAAGCATAATACAAGTACCAGTTCAAGTTGATAGCGTCCTCTCATAACCCCACATTTCCCCCTGCACCATAAAGTAGTAATGGGATCATACCTGATCATTTCAAACATTTAAAAAGAAATAATGTACCTAAGTGAATAACATTCAATCTTTTCAGTGTTACTTAAAATAGCTTTCGGTACTATCCTGGATCTTTCCGGGCAACCTCTTAGCGGCAGGGTTGTCGCCAGCAATAAAAGAAGCCATCCAACAGAAGCCAGTCAAAAAACCACCAGGAAGGACCAGCCATGCCACAAGGATGAACCATTCAACCAGCCATCCAGGAGGAATCTTCTGGAGTGAACCATCAGGAAGGAAACCAGCCAGCAAAGGAATATCCACCAACAGCCAGCCAGGAAGAACCATCCACCAGGCAGCCAGAGAATATTCATGAAGATAAGCGCCCAGCCAAACCAACCAGCCAAGAAGAACAGCCCCCAGGAGAACCATTCAGCCAAGAAAAACCAGACCACCTGGGAGGAACCAACAACCAACCACCGTTATGTGATAGAACCAGCCAACCCATCCAGCTCATGATATAAACCAGTCAATAGCCAGCCATTGAGGAACCACCCACCAGAGGAAACCCCAGCCAACTAAGTCCAACCAGCCAGCCATAGATATCTGTCAGTGATTCTGCCAACTCATTCCAGCCCAAGATGAATCCAGTCGCCATTGATGAACCCACCCAATAGAGCCATCCAGGAGAAACCATCCAGCAATGCCAGAGGAACCAGCCACAAGCTAGCCCGGGAATAACCAGCCCATGAGGATCCAAACAGGGAAAATCATTCATGAGGATGCCACCAAAAAGCAGCCAGCCTACCATCCATTCTACAAAGAAACCAGCCAAATTAAACCTGTAAGTAATTTACTAACTTTAACAAATAACAATAACCTCTAACTGCCATGAAATCGCATTTTTTCTTTTCTTTTTGAATCAAGAAAAGCCCCCCTTCCCAAAGCCACTTTTGTCTTTTTCGAATGAATTCTAAATTTAACTGTCAATATGTACCACTTTTTTTTTCCTCGTTGAAGGATGTTTAGTTGTTGATGTGTTTGAAGACCTAGCGGCTGACATCTAAATAGTAAGATCATCTACAAAAAACATGAGAAAAATATACTATTCATCTGAAGTTGAAACGTAACACCATGTTTTCCACATAGAATATTATCTTTGCAAGTTCATTGATCACAAAGGAAAACAGATAGGACTGTCAATGTAACCTTTGCCTTATGGCCCATGGCAGGAGCATTCAAAGTAAATGAAATATCCATATTACTGCGACATATTACACATATCGGACTGTTGCGTAGCACTGTTTTTATGAATTTGAACATCTTTCCCTTGAAAATCCATTCGTAATAATACAGACCATATAACGTTCCTATTCGCAGTGTCCAAATACTTTTATAAAAATATATAAAGGGGCCAAATGTCGAGGGGTTTGTTTTTTTTTTTGATTTTTGGTTTGTTTGTTGTTTTTTTTATTTGGTATATTTCTAAATTAAATATTTTTCAATTAGTGTTTTCGTAAAGTAATACAAGATCCATTTGTAGACCGAACCCTTCCCTGAATCTGTCATGAGCTAATCGTGATACAGCTTTAAAAAACTGGTGTTTTCATCCAATCAAGTTGTAAGTAAGCCATACATCATTTGAAATGTTTCAACAACTAATTGTGAATGTTGGTGCTACAAGCCAGCCAACCGCTAAAAATAAACAAACCACCAGGATGATCCAAGGCAAACAGGCCAGTCCAGGAGGAGCCCATCCAACCAACCCATCACAGGAATGAACCAGCCAAATGTTAACCATCCAACCAGCCAGCCAAGAGATGAATCGGTCAGAGTAACCATTCTAGGATAGCCATCATCCAGCCAAAGCCAGCCAGCCAGCACACAAAACAGCCAAGGTAGGGAACCAGAGCCAAGAAGAACCAGCCAAGCCACATGAAAGAACCATCCAATGAAGAGCAGCCAACCAGCCAACCATGATTAACCAGCCATATTATAAGAACGAATATTTCTACTATCCAAATTACTAACATACCTACCCGCCATTGAAAATCTCCCCCCTTTTTTTTTCTCATTTAACGGAAACAAAAAATCCTCCTAAAAACTGAATCTTTATTATGGCTTAACTAAATCTACTTGTGCAATCGTATGCCAACTTTATTATTTTATTTCCGTTGAAGGAAATCAAGGTCGTTGACGAATACACTAACACAGTTGATTCCTTCATGACAATCAAACAGTAAGATCATAACAAAAAGTATGTAAGAAAAAGCTCAAGTACAACATTACGACCGAACCGGGCCTGCACATTTGAACAATAATCAAAACGCCCAAGCAGAGCATTTTTGTTAATCACAGTATGTGAGTTCCAAAGTCTAGAGAAATGATCCCTTTGTGGGATTATCTTTATTCCTGTTTTTAAAAAAGACATCTCAAGATGTTAGTTATTCATCCTTGAGATTTTGAAATATACGCTGACCTGGTGTTGAAACTGAGACCAGTAATGATAATAAATAAATGCATAAAAAGGTAAACTATTGTCCCTTTCTTCTGTGTGAAACGCATTCCCTGTAACCCGTAAAAACTTTCAACAGTCCAAAAGTAGCTTATAGGTGTGATTATATATGCACCTCGCATTTTTTATATACTGAATTATTTATTCTTCGAAAACCTCCTGAAAAGTTAAGGAATATTAGGCCAACAACCCCCATATCCCATGAGTGAATCATAATGTACATCAATTTCTGTTCTCAGTCAAAAACCAATAATAACACACTTCAATGTATAAACATGGGACTATTCGAAAAGTACTACTTGTAAAAAAGGGACCATGCTGGGTGTCTATTCAACAGTGTACTTTCAAAAAAAACTTCTCTTTATATTTTAAAGGCAATAAACCTCCGCTGAAATGTTCACTAGGTTTCCCGTCAGAGTTCGTCCGGCATGTTTTCAAATAAAAACTCAATATAATTTAACGCCTTTTCATAAACATCAAAACGATACGAATGTCTGACCTAATTGTACGAGTGTAATTCAAACTTAAAACAAGGTATGTGTCGCTGCATGCACTATCATGTGCAATGTCAGTTTCTTGTCCACTCTGCGCAGAATCTTCTGTCTTGCTTTTAGTCCTGCCTTCAGCACATTTCTCTATAGCTCTCTCTGCTCACGCTCCAGCCTGCTTCATGCTTTGCATTGTGCTTTATGCTTGCTCATTCTGTGCCCTGCGTGGCTGCTATTCGCTTTAAACCTATCTTAACTTTCAGTCACTCTGGCTACTCTTCCCTGCTCGCTGCTGCTTTTGGTCTTTGCGAGCCACATTGATGCTGCTGGCTTTATATCTTCACATGCTATGACTCGCTGCCTGACTTGCTTCTACGCTGTTCGCTATCGCTGCACATCCTGCCTCTTGTGCCTTTGTTGCCTTGGGCTCTCTGCATACCTACTTTGCTGCTTTGCGCTAGCTATCTCGCTCCTGCCCTGTTGTGGTGCGCTCTAATAGCATACAATGCTGCTCACGCTAATGTTGAGTTTCGTGCTTATCCTTCTCGGCCAATAAATTTTATCTCTTACTGCAGTTGTCTTTCCGCCACTATAGCTCTGTGTCTGCTTTTAGCATGCATCTGCTTTTCTCTCGGTTCTTCTTATGTGCCCCCACCTGTCGCTCTTTATGGCTTAGCTCAATTTCGCATTATCGCTTGCATGCTAGTCATTGCGAAGCTCTTTCTGTCGCTGCTTATGGTTTCAGCATTGCTGCTCTTTTGCCCTGCTGCGTTCTTTGCCTATGCACCTGCTGTGCACGCTTTGCTAAGCTTCTACACGTGCTTTTTGCTTTAGCTTCTAACTTACTCTGCTTATATCTGCTGCTTACGAGGCGTTTCGCAAGCTTTGCTTTATTTATCTTGGTCTTCTGCAGATCATTCTCATCGCTTTGTCATTGCTAGGCTCTTGGCTCTGCCTGATCCGCGCTGCTCTTCCGCTCTTTTATCTTCAGTGGCGTAGCTGCGTGCTTATCTCTCTTAGCTCCCACCGTATTCAGTTCGCTGCTTACTTGCTTCAGAGCCTGCTATTAGTTGCATTCTACCTCAGAAGTTCTGCAATTGCTCTTTTGCGCTTTCACAAGCTTTTAGCTTGTCCTCTCGCTAGCTGCTCGCACTTATTTGCCTCTTCGGCTTTTACTCTCTGGCCTTCAGCTATGAGCAATTATGTTCTTCTACTCTTACTTCTTATCTCGGCTTTGCTAGCACAGCGCTTCACTTCCGCATGCATGCTCTGCTTTCGCTTTGGCTGTTCTTGCTCGCTTGCTCGCTGCGATTCTAGGCCTACTCTGCCTCTTTGACGCTTGCTTCTCGCTTATTTTTTCTGTTGGCTTGCTGTTGCTCCTGCTCCATCTTCTGCTTGCTCTCGCTTCTCTTGCTTTGCTGCGTATGCTCATCTGCTTCTCTGCTTTCTCGCCCTCTTGCCATAGCTTGTGCTTTTCGCACTTAGTCTCCGCTTGCTCTTCAGCAATTTGCCTCTCGCTGCATTCTCTGGCATCTTTATCGCTATCTCTTCTGCAATCTTTGCTTTCTGCTGCTTTGCTTGGTCGCATGCATTATTTGCTCACTTTGTCGCTTCTAGCTTGCTCTGCTGCCTTTTGTGCATGCATCTGCTCTAGCTTGCTTCGCTTTGCTTGCTCTGCTTGCGCTCTGCTTAGTCATAGCTCCTATACCTCGCATTTTGCCTGCTGCAACGGCTTCGCTCCTTACTTCCCTTGCTTTACCGCCTTGCTCCAGCTTGCTGCTCTTCTTTACTCAATCATTCTGCTTTGCAGCTCCGCTTTCGCCTCTATTTGCTACTTCATTAGCTGTGCTGCTTTCCTTGCTACGCTGCTTCTGTCGCTGGCTCTGCCTGCTAGTCTTGCTCCATTGCTTGCGTTGTTTTGCCATCTTTTAGCTCTTTTCCTTGCTAGCAAATTGCATTTTCATTAATTGGGCTTTCTGCTCAGACACGCGCTTTCGCTTTTTGCTTGCTCTATTCGCATAGCTCGCTACTCTGCATGCTGCCGCTAGGCCGTCTAGCTGCTACGCACTGCTTGACTGATGCTCTTTTTCCTGCACATCGCTTGCTTGCTGCTTGCGCGTAATAGCTTTAGCTGTCGCTTATGCTTTGCACGCATATTTCCGGCTTTCGCTAATCTTCCTTGCTTCCGCTCTGCTCTGCTTGCTGCTTCACAGTTGTGCTTTGCATATCTTCTGCTTTCTCTGTCCGCATCCTCTTACTGCACTTCTCGCTCTCTGCAAGTCTCACGTTGCTTTGCTCTTCTTCTGCGTGGCTTTTTCTGCTGCTAGCATGCTCTTTACTGTGCATAGGCACCTTGTCGCCCTATCTTGCAATGTGCTGCCATGCTGTGCTCTCGCATCCCTTGTCTCTCGTGTGTGCTGCTGTTGCAGGCTATTCAATTGCCTTTTTTACCGCTAGGTGCTTTGCTGATTTTGTCGCAGTGCAGCTGCAATGCTCATCACTTGTTACTAAATTGCAAAGCTCTATGTCAGCATCTCGCTATTCTCTTGACTGTCTGCTTATAGCTCCTGCGCATTTCTACTTTCCTACCTTTGCTGCTGCTTCTATTGCATAGTCTCATGCTCTCTGCAGCTCTTTTTTCGCTTGGTCCTTCTTTTTGTCGTGCATTCTAGCTCTTCTCTTGCACCTACTCCTCCCGCTTTCTCAAAGCTACTTGCTCGCTTCGCTTGCCAGCTAGCTCTAGCTGCTTTCTGCGTCGCTTTTGTGCTTCTACTTATCAGCTTTCACTATCTAATGCCGTGTTCCTATATTGCTATGTCTTCTGCTTCTTTGACTGCTGCTGCTCCTGCAGCGCAGTTCTCTTTGTTCACTTCTTTGCCTGCTATCCTGCGTTATTTGCATTCTCTCCACAATGCTGCACGCATTGCTAGCTTTACCCGCTGCCTCTGCTCTCGCTGTGTCTTTTATCTGCTCTAGCTTTTTGCTGGATGCTTCCCGCTCTTTCTTGACGGCCTCTTGAATCTTATTCCATAGCTTGCTGCAGGCTTCTCACTTACTCTATATGCTTTTCCGCTTCTGCTGCTCTTTTGTCTCTTTCGCAGCCTACTTGCTGCTCTGCTGCACGCAGCTGCTGCGTATTTCGTGCTGCTTCTCCCTATTTGCTGTCTTTGATCGCTTTTGGTCTCGCTTTTAGCTAGCTCGCTGTGCAGTCTCTTGCTCTCGCTTTATAGCAGCTGCTGTCTCTCTTTTAGCTTTTGCATGACCGCTTGGCTTATTTTTGCAGCGTTGCCTGGTTCAATATCTTCAGTTCATTATGCGCTTGCATGCTTCTGCTCTGCTTCTGCTTCTTGCTGTCGCTAGCTCTCTTGCTTTGCTGCTAGCTAGGCTCTCTTCTGCTCTTGCTCTAGCTTTATTTGCTGCTGCTTTAGCCTTTCTACACCAGCTCTGCTATTCTCACCGCTTAGCATCTGCTCTTGCAGCAATGCTGATTTGCTCTTGCTGCACTATGACTGCTTCTTGCCAGCGTCCCTGCTAGCTACTGCTGCATGTGTTTACTGCTACCGCTTTACGTCGCTGCCCGCCTCGCTTTTATTTTTTATAGCATTGTCTTCTTCTTTTAGCTCTTGGCTCCACGTTCTCAGCTTTAGCTGCATTCGCTCTATGTCTTTGCAGCAATCTTTGGCTTATTCTTGCTCAATCTAGCTTGTCGCGCTTTTACTGCTCTATCTTTCCTTTCTGTCTGCTTCAGCTATTGCTTGCTACCATATCTCGTCCTCTAGCCCACGTCTCACTTTGCTTCATTCTCGTCTCTCTGTTTCGCTTGTCCGTGCTGCTGCTTTGCTCTTCTCTCTGACTGCTATCAACTCTTCGCTTCTACTCATGCTCCCTTTGCTGCTTTCCTCATGCTCTTGTGTGCTCGCGGCTTCAGTGCTCGCTACTCAGGATTGTGCTGCTTTCGCTTCTATCGCTCCTTTGCTACTGTTTTATCTCTCAAACGTGTTCCGTCTTATGGCTGCTCGCACTTGGTGTGCCTGCCTACTTTGCTGTCTACTTCCATTCTATTCGCTATACGCATTGCATTTCTTCACTTATTCTTGCGTATATTGCTGCTTTGTTGGGGATACAACAGTTGTCCTACTCGAGTCCTTATCACTTACCTGCCTGCAGCTTGCTTTTCATAGCATATGCGCCTATCCTCTTTACTTATATTCATCTCGCTCACGCTGTCCATTTTCATGTGGCCATGCAGTGTCAGATCTAATGCATTGCTCCTCGCTTAGATGCTCTGCAGTCTTTGCAAGCACTTTACATGGTCGCTGGGTAATGGTTTCAATTTCGTCTACTTGCTCTATCCTTAGCACTATATAAGGCTTAGGTCTTAAACTCTTCTTCTCCAGCATCTCTTTGCATGCTTCCTTCATGCTGGGGCTTGCGCGCTAGGGGCTCTTTTGCATTGAGCGTTATGCTTCTGCTTTTGCGTTCCTTCCTAGCATCGTCTCTCTTACGTCTTCTCACGCTTTAGCCTACCTAATTCCTGACCCCCTCAGCTCACTTCAGCGCACGCTCTTCTTGTTGCTCTAGCTCAACGTATGTGCTCTACAAGCCAGGCTTGCCGCCGCTTGCACGCTTATTTCCCTGCTTGCTAGTGGTCTCCATGCTGCTCTTTATATTTGCAGCCTCAGTCCAGCTTTTGCTAGGCGATTCGCTCCATAGCTGCTTTGGCTGCTGCTTCGCTTTCTTTGCAATGCTGCATTACTTTTATCTTATTTTTCTGCTTTACGCTCGTTGCACTTATGCATTGTATCTGCTCAAGCTGATTTCTGCTCTTACTGCTCAATGCTACTTCTTGCTTCTTGCCTGCATCGCTCAATACGCTTCCATGCTGCATCCAGCCTCACACACTCAAGGGCTTGCCACTTGCTGTTCTCCCTGCATGCTTAGCTACTTCAAACCAGCATCGCTTTCTTCTCTTGAGCTTCGCATGTATATTCACCGTCTGTCTGCTCTACTGCTTGCTCTCGTTCTGAATGTTCGCTAAAGCCCTTTTAGTCTTTTCTTCTTTCATGGTGCATAGTCAGCTACACTTATTTCTCAAATGCAGTCTCATGCATAGTGCTCTGCTACTCACTATATGACAAGGTCATTTGTCATCCCCGTCTGATAGTCGCTCCTGTATTCGCTCGTAGCCTTATCTATTCTTCTGCTTATTTTCTTTTTCTTGTGCTATTGCTTGAATTCTCACCTTACCGCATGCAACAGGCTGTTGCATGTGCTCCTAGCTTAGTCTGCCTATTTCTGCTGCATTATAGACTCCTCGAGCTCCTTGCTTGCTGCTATCATTGCTCTTCGATTTGATTCTTTGTGCTTCTAATGCAGCTCTGCTGTCGTGTCTTTCTTGTCGCTTTTTAAGCTTTTTTCACGCGTGCGCATTTGTCTTATCGTCTCTTGTTGCTCATTCAGCTGATCTCGTGTCTTATTCAGTCTCCCGCCTGCTTTTTTGCTACGCTCGTCCTGTCGTCTTTCTGTCAGCTTGCTGCATGTCAGCTTCCCGCTGCTTTACCCGCCTGCTTCGCTTTTTTCATAGCTTCTAAGCATATCCGCTCTTAGACGCTTTTGCGATTATCACGTGCTGCTTTGTCCTTTTGCATCGAGTCTCAGCTATGCCTCAGTTGCATTTCAGCTTCATCACTGCTCTTGCTGCTTCTAGTCAGCTTTGTTCTTATAGCTCTGCCTGCCTCGCACCTCGCTTATGCATTGTCCAGCTTGGCATTGGCTCTTTCATATTTGTAATAGTTCTCATTCTAGACTCTTCTTGCTGGGCATTTTATCAACTCCTTTCTATCTAGTCTGTCTTCTTTTCTGTCTCCGCCTCTGCTCCAAACATTTTTGTGCAGCTCGGTGCTTGCATCCACTGTTCTTGATCTTTTGTCTTTGGCTTGCAATTGCACTATGTATCTTATTTTGTCACTTAGCTCTGCATACTGCTGGCGCTATTACTTTCTGTGCAGCTCAGTCTGTCATCAGCATCCTCTCTTGTGACCCTCTGCAGTGCTAGCTTGTCTGCTGGAGTGCTTGAGCTGGACATAAACATCTCGCAGTACCACATACAGCTTGAGCTGTCTACCATTCACAGCCTCGCAGGTGCAGCACTTCGCCTCGCTTTTCTAAATTTGTCATAATCTATCTTGCTCTCTAGTTCCCCTTATGCACATTTGGGACAACAGTGTACATAAAAAGTGTTGTACTAGTCGTAAGGGCACCAAGTGGTAACCTCTTACTTTTTGTGATAACTTAGAATAGGCATTTAGTACTTTTTGCCTGGTAGTCTCTATCAGGCAAACTCTTAGTGCAGTGTGATCTCATCCCGTATTGAGAAACCCAGCCCGAAGAAGCCCATTCAGCCAACCCCGCCCGCCGTGATAAACCAGCCAGGAGGAAGGATTGAGCCCAATCCCAGGAGGAATCATGTCAGTGATGAACCATCAAGGTTAGTGAGCCCTGCTACCAGCCAGCCAGGATGTCACCGATTTCCCAATGATGGAGCCAGCCAACCACCAGTCAGAATTGACCACCAATGAAAGCCAGCCAACCACGCAGCTAGAAAAAACCTGCCAAGTAGGAACCACCAATCACACCAACCAGGAGGGAACCAGCCAAAAACATGTAAGAATTTTAACTACAAACCAAATTACTACTGTCATCAAATATCCCCCATTATTTACACATTTAAAAAAAAAATAAAAAAAAAAAACCGTTCCCCCAAAACTGTACTTATTAGTAGGCCTACAGTCAGTTTGAAACGTTGCCACAATTTTTATTAACGTATTGTAATACAGTTAAGTGTCCGAATTGATGAAAGAACCAAACGCAAAATATGCCTTCAGTGACATCTAAATATTAAGATCCATCAACAAAAGTCAAAAAGAAAAAAGGTCTCAGTGGTGAAAACCATTAACTGCATCACAATTAACATAATAAAACCCAATCTGTGCCATTATTGTGTGTATATCACACCACTATGCATACAACCAAAGCTAGAATTATCCCATTGTATAAGCGTTTCGTTTGTTCCTTTGATTGTAAAAACTTTTTTTCCTTATCTTAATATTCAATTGTGAGTTTTATTTCGATCTTTAGTAAATATTGTAGTGACCCCCTGACAGTGTGTGAAACGGGACGAAAATTATGGATAATAAATGATAAAGAAGATGATTATACTCCCTTTCCCTATTACCAAGGAACCAGTATCCCTGTACCCTTACTTAGACCGTCCCAGAAGTTGAGTATTGTGGATTATGATTCACTCATATTTAAAAACAAATATATTTTTTTATTTTAACTGAAAACTCCATAATGGTATATAAATTTAAAGGGGTTCCAACAACCTCTTTCATGTAGAAATATCATAATAAACACACAATCTGGTATCCAACAAACAAATTAGTTTAACAAACTTCAATTATATAATATGATGGGAATATCTTAAAATTACTAATGTTAAGAAAGTGGACAAGCATGTTGTTTCTGATTCCAAGTCGTAAACTTACAAAATACATAGTACTTTTTACAGGGCCGTGACCGAAGAAACATCCCGCAAATGTGTTTACTATTTTTGTTGCTACAAGATCATCCGTCCATTTATTTCAAATAAAAAGGAAATTCTCAGTTATCGGCCTCATAAACATCTAAATAAATAACATTGTCTGACCATCTAATTTTACAACTAGATTCAAAATTTGAAAATTATCTCCCCGGGTTTACCCCCATTCCTTAACACATTTGGCCAAACTGGAACATAGATGAGGTTGACAAGTGGTGTCCTTGACCATTCACGGTACAACACACAAAAATACAAATACCCATCTAAATTGTTGCCCAGAGAGATTCCTCAACTAACCATCACATACAATGTTAAATCAATAATACTTTGTCTCTTGCAAATCCAGCTGAAATTTGCCATATACTGAACAAAACGTTCACTAGGTTATTGTTAAAGTGTGTTTCAGCCAGCTAAGCCAGAAACTGTTTGGCATTGCCTGAACTTTCTCTTTCAATATATTTTTTTTGCTGTGAAGTCCTTATGTAGTCTGCCTAACAGACGCAAAAAAAAACACCGCCAAAAAAGTCGAACTTCCCTTCAAAAAAACCACATTTTATAACAATAAAAAGTGTTGTTGTTTTTTATCTAGAGACAGCCAAGTTTCCTCTATGGCCTATTTTATGCATCAGTAAATAACATTATTATAATTCTGGTTTTTGAATACCTAGCTTCCCCCTTGGCCGTTAGTCATGGTATCGAAACTCAATAGTTAATACAATTAAAGAAATAGTCAAGTAATGAACATTAATTTAGAGAGGATAATTCCCAAATCTCCGTTACAACCATACTCTTTAATGTTGTGTTTCTTAATTGTGAAAAACTCCCTCGTGAAAGCATATATATGTAGCCTGTTTCAAGTTGTATATAATAGTTTCTCCATAACCCCAACATTTCCCAGGCACCAATAAAGAAGTAACAGAACTACCTGAGCATCAAACAAAATAATGGTCTATTTGAAATTTACAACATTTAATTCTTTCCTCAGCTGTACGTATGCATATACAATGGTCATTAAAAAACAAAAAAAAAAACCTGTTTCCTCTTTGATCTTTCATGCTCACTTAACTTTTTATCGTAGTGTCAGTTTTTTCTCGTCCAAGGAATCATCAGACAAACTCATAGTGTGTGTCAAGGGTGCCTTCCAGAATCATCAGACAAACCTCCATAAGTGGCATGGGTCTTCCAGATCTTCCAGACAAGCTCGTAGTGGTCAGGGTCTTCTCATAAACATCAAATAACAAGCTCATAGTGGAAGTTGTCTCCCACTGCATAATCTTCAGACACAACCCTTATAGCGAGGCAGTGGGTCTCCATAATCATCAGAACAATCTCTGTAGTGGCAGTGGTCTCCAGAAACCATCAGCACAACACATATGGCAGGGGTGGTCCTCCTCCAGAAATCTTCAGACACGCTCATAGTGCAGGGTCATCCATAAATCTTCAGTACAAGCTCCCATATTGTGCGATGGGTCTCCAGAAAATCACCAGACAACCTCGTAGTGGCAAGGGGTCCTTCCAGAATCATTAAAGGACAACCACATATTTGCAGGGGATTTTCCAGAATCTTCAAGACAGACCCTTATTGGCAAGGGTGATACAGCCACAAAAGAAGCCAGCCCATACGAAAACCAGACAACCAACCAGGCAGAGGATGCAAAGCAAAAACAGCCATGCCAGCCATCCCAGGAGTAGCCATCCAACCCAGCCAGTCCAGGAGGAAAACAGCCAGCCATGAGTACCAGACCCATCCAGGTAGTGAACGCATCCAGAGTGATTAGGCCAGCCAGCCATAAGAAATCGAGCCAGCCAGGAAGTTTAACCGCCACCAGCCCAGGGATGACCAGCCACCAAGCGCCATGACGGAGTCCAGCCAGCCAGGAGGATGCCAGCCGAGCAGCTAGCCAGAGTGAACCAGCGGAGGAGAAGAGCCAGCCAGAGGATGCAAGTCCGAGTGGAGGAATCAATGGTAAGAGCCAGTCCAGTAGGAATCACAGTCAAAATTAGCTAAACCGATAGGAGCCAGTCAACCACCTACCACTGTTAGGGAGAAAATCCCAGAGCCTGTTTAGGATAAAATCAGCACAAAAATACCTATATAAGATTTTCCTAGCTATCCAAATTACAAGCCATTAACATCCCCCCCCATTTATTTTTCATTTGAAACAAGGAAAACCCCCCTAACCCTTCTGAAGCCCTTTATTTTTTCTCGGACAGAACTTAAATATACTTGACAATCTCCGACATGCCTTCTTTTTTCCTCGTTGAAAGTGATTTTACGTTTATGTTTAAGACTAAGGCGCAGTTGAAAGCCTTCAAGTGACATCTAAAGATTAAGATCATCTACAAAAAATCCCGAATGGCAGTACAGTTCTAATTGCATCTGTAGTGAACGTAACAAAACCATGTTTACCGCTTTAGAATAATTATCTTTGCAAGTTCATTTATCAGCAGCAAAACGATATGAGCCTTTTCAATGCAACCTAGCGCTTAGGTCTTGTGAATAACATTCAAATAAATGGTAATTATCCGTTTTTCTTAAAAAACTATAACATCAAACACCATGCATAAAACTTGTGCGAACAGTGCTTGTATAATTTGAAAACATTCTTTCCCTTGAAAACCCATTCTTGAAGATACAACCATTAAACTTTCTAATTCACGGTACGTGTTTTGATTATATGCATTTTTAAATCTCTAAAGATATATTAATGTCGGTTTTTATTTATCTATTTCTAATAAATATATTTTCAATTTTAGAGTATCCGTAGTCATGTAATAATAGAATCCATTGAGGAACCATTCTTCCTGATGCTTAGCATGAGCTATTGTTATGATGCTTAAAGAAACGGATGTTTTCTTCCCTTTTCCTCAATTATGAATATAAGGCCATGCCTCCAGTTTTGATTTTAATGAATGACGTTTTAATAGTGTAGAGGTGCATATGTAACTTGCATCAAAATGAGAATCCATTGAAATATACAAATACAAAAACAATTCAAATAAGTGGATTACTTACAAAATGACTATGAGACAAGGAATGTACCATTGATTTCATAATAGGCAGTTTTAAAATTTGTTTCGTTTTAAATTTGAGAAAAATAAAAAATTTTGGGAGGGTTTTTTTTTTTCTGTTTCAGGAAATTTGGGCATTTTTGGTTCTTTTCTCCCCCCCCCTCCCCCACCCCGTTCCTCATTTCCCTTTCTCCCTACCGTTGTTTCTGTGGGGGGTCTTTTTTGGAAGTTTGATTTTGCTTCAATCTTGTGCATTTTCCCCCCCCCATGTGGGAAGATTTAAAACCAAAAATCATAGTGGCTTCTTTTTGGCTTTGAATTTTTTAATTCATCCAAATTTTTTCAGAAATTTTAAAAAAAGTTAATTTTGGGAAAAATTTAGCACAGGCAAATTTGGGCAGCTGACTTGTCACTTCTCGCATTTTATTTGAGTGCTTGGGGCCTCATCAACGGCATCGATCTGCTAAACCCCCTGCCCTGTCCTTTTCCTTTCTAGAACTTCCTGGCTGCTTTATCCTCCTGAAATTGGGGGCTGACTCCCCTGACTGAGTGACTGACTGGTTTCCCCCTTTTGGTTGGGGTTTTTTTCCCGGACTGTTCCTCCTGGCTTCCCGGTTGGATTTGGGTTTCCCCCTGAAAATTTGGGCCTTTTTTTTCCTGGCAGTTTGGTTTTTTGGCTCTTTCCCACTTTTGGGTCCCCCCTTTTGGCTTTTGGGTTTTTTTGGGCTTTTCTCCACTTGGGTTTGGGTTTTCCCCCCAGCTGGCCCGGTTGGCTGGCTCCTCTTTTTGGGTGGTTTTCCCCCCGAAATTTTGGGTTGGGGTTTGCTGGCTCTTGGGGGTTCCCCCCCTTGGGCCCGCCAGCCATAGGAAAAACAAAGGGGGGGCCAACCAGCAGGAAAACAACCAGGGGGCCAAACCCAAAAAGCCAACCAGGAGAAATTTCCCGCCAGGGCAGTAGAACCAAGGGAGTTTTTTTCAGCCCCAAGGGGGCACCAAAAAGGGGGCCCGGGGTTTCCCCCCCTTTCCCACCTTTTTTCCCCTTGATGGTTTCTGTTTTGTGGGAAAGGGGAAGCAAGTGGAGATCCTGGTGGTTAAAAAGTTACGGGGGGAAAAAGGGGTGGGAATCTTCAGAACCCCCTCCGGACAAGGGCTTTTTGGCTATGGGTTTGGGGACATGGAAAGCATTTTAAGTATTTCGGTTGCCAAAAATTTGGCTGGGGGGGGTTTTGTTGACAACCTGAAAAACAAACTCCCCCCGGGGGTTTCCAGAACCGGTCCCCAGGTGAACCTCTCTTCTGGATCCTCAGGCCAAACCCCGTAAAAGACAGGGGTTCTCAGCCAGGCATTTAGAACAAAAAAGAAAAACCCCCAAACCCCCAAAACCACCATGATGAAAAGCCAAACCATCCAGCTGGGAAACTAGGGAACATCCACTAAAGGAACCAGCCATAAAGCCGCCAAAACCCCCAGGCCCCGGAGGAAAACCCCCCCCAAAAAGGGAAAAGCCAATTAAAACCCCCCACCGGGAGGGAAACCCACGAAAAGGGAAACCCCCAGCCCCCCACCAAGAACCAGCCAAAACAAACCAGCCAATCAGGAGGGCCCCCGCCAAAGGGGGGGCCACCCCCAAACCCGCCAGCCCAGGGGGAAAACCAACCCAAATGGAGCCAAACCAAAACCCCCAGCCCGGAGGAGCCCGTAAGGAAGGGGGCCCACCAACCAAACTGCCAAAAGTCAGCAGGAGGAAAACCAAACCCAAACCCGAGAGCCCGGAGGGGGAAAAGTCCCACAAAAAGGGCCCGAAGGAACCATTTAATCACTCAGCCAGGGGGAGTCAGTCACCAGTCAGGAGAGACGAGCAGCCAGGAAGATCTTAGAAGAAAAACAGGAGACGAGGGGGAAAAAAAATCAAGCCCGGTTTTAGGGGTAAGCACTCAATACAAAAAGCACCCCCAAACTGACGAATTTAGTTTTAACCATTTCTGTTAGTCCTTTCCCCCATCATTTTTCCCGTTTTTCCCTTTTTTTTTGCATTTTCCATCCCCCCCACCTTCCCTCCAGGTCAAAATTTTGGGTGGAGGGTTAGTTTGGGGTTGGGAAATCACATTGCCTTTTTGGAAGGAAAATTTTTAGTTTTAATGTACACTTGAAAAAGTATTAAAA